>JAQIXQ010000331.1:0-34313 GCA_034700485.1 Pseudosinella alba | reverse complement strand
CAAGAACAGCCTAATATTCTGAATAACTTTAATGAAGGAATAGAATGGCTTTCTCTTAAATTTAATAAATTTTATTTATTTATTCATTAATTAACTTTCCTTTCATCTGAGATAATGAAATGTATAATTTTCTTTGAATTACAGACTACGCTAGGCGATATTCATATCGTTCTCGGGAATGAAGCCGCGGACCTGGATTCCTGCATCTCATCAATTATCACAGCATTCTACCTGGCGCACAGCCTCCTGAAGGAGGAGAAAGAGAACAAGTTGGATGGACAGCAGTCTTATGTTTTCCCTGTGATAAATTGCGCCAGAGATGACTTGCCGTTGCGAACAGAAGTTATTTTCGTTCTCCAGAAGTATGACATTCAACCTGCTTCCCTTATCTGCAGGTTTGTATGAACATGAAAGAAGAAGAAACGTTGCCATATTTTTATTTTGAGAGAAGTGTGAATCATATTTTAGCACATTGAGATGATGACATGAGATATGAGATGTTAATTATGTATGACTAATTTGTTTTTCAACAGAGATGAAATAGACCTGATGGGTCTCCAATCCACGGGACGACTCAAGCTCACACTGGTTGACCATAATGTACTCGCCCAGGGAGATGTTTTCCTCCAAAATAGCATCGTCCGAGTGATTGACCATCACAAACGAGAACGACCGCTTGACCGACGAGATATCATTGAACCGGTGGGATCCTGTTGTACGCTTGTGGCGGAAATCGTGTTGGGGCTGTTTGACAAAGATCCGCTGGTTTGTTTCCTCCTATATGGTAAGATTTACTTTTTTGTAAGATGTTTCTTTTATTTGCATAAGGATATGCAAATAACAATTTTTTCAATTGAAAGAAGTTTGACGTGATATGTTTCGTACATTTTTAGGCACAATTTTGCTGGACACAATAAATTTGTCTCCATCTGCTCAAAAAGCTACCCCCAAGGATTTCAAGATCATCGGAGAACTCGAAGATAGCTTGGCCAAGATGTTGGGCGCAACCCCAAGCCGGGATGAAGTCTATGTACCTATTAATAATGCTCGAACGGACATTTCTCAGCTTTCACCGGATCAGCTACTTAGGAAGGATTGCAAAGTTCTGAAAACCCCGGAAATCACGATCGCAGTTCCAGCGGTACCGCTTTTGTCGCAGGTATGGAAATCCTCATCAGTTTTATTTTCGATATGTTGCTAATCTCATCGCTTTCAGACTGTGTAATGTGTAATGTCACTTTATCCATTTCTACAGAAATTCATTGAGTTACCTGGCGCTTTGGAAGCACTGAAGAATTCACTGAGGCTCAACAGATGCACGGCAATCGTGTTAATGGGATGGGAGGTTGATGCTGATGGGACTATGTGTAGGGATGTGACCATATTCTCTGATGGAATTCATAAAGCCAAGCAGGTAAACTAGTTTTCTCTGGATAATTTCATTGCGAACATTGTCCTTGGAATGAGGTGAGATTCGGAAAGCATTTTGGAGTAAATGTATCTGGTTTTTTTTCGTTTCTAGGTTTGTACCCCAATGGAAAACTGTGCCGAGCTACAGTTACAGTTGGTCAAGAACTCCACCGAATCTCAAGCCATATACTGGACATACAAGCAACAGAACGCCGTTTTATCCCGAAAGTTTATTCTTCCTTTTTTAGCGACGCACTTCGAAACGAAAGCCCGTAAGTTATTAAGTGCAAATTCACACGATGTCATTTCAACGTGTTTATTTTGTATTTATTGCCTAACTGGGTACATGATTGGTACATTTATATTTATTTTTTGTCGGTAATTTCAGAGAACCATCTGGATGTGGATGCTTTAGTTGGTGTAGAAATCTTAATTCCAAATGGAGACATGAGTCCAAATAAATTGGGGAACGGCCAGGTCCCATCAATTTCCTATTCATCAGTGCAAAGTCTGGCAGTGGGAGATCCTATCAGTCATGTACGCCGGATATGATACTAGCAGCTTTATAGACTTGTCTTAATCATTGTGTCATTTTTTCCAATAATCCATTTTATCTTTATTCCAAATATCTAGAGTGGTAGCAACCAAAGCTCTGCCTACAACTCATGCCCATACACTCCACAGAACAGCACTGCAGAGCCCGAGGATGGCTACCCTTCGGAGCAGTACTTCCTGCCCTCATTTAATTCCAGGGAGATGATTGAGAAGATCGAACTCAAACGGCACAAACTAAGGGGCTATGATAAGTCGGAGGATCAACTCAATCCCGGTGCGTGCTCCTCATATCCATACACGCCCAAGAACAGTTACGTGGAGAGCAGCATGGAAGCCTTGTACGAGCAAAGGCACAATATTGGAGGGGTTCTTCACGAAATCGATTCCGATGTCTTGCTGAGGAAGCTGATGGAGAAGAAGAGAGATCATTTGAATTCAAATCCCAACACTCATTCAAACAGTAATGCTAGCAGTAAGAGCCAGAGTCTGACGAAACTGAATTTGACGGAGGATGTCGCGCTTGGAAGTGGGGACGCCTCCTCCCAACTTTCTCCTACATTTCCGCAGCCAGCCTCAGAGTATCACGTGGAAAGCGGTGGGGACGCAAAGTAGAGAGGTTAGAGAAGTGTCAATTAGCAGCATAGTTTAGTCATAAAAAATAAAAGGGCATGTTATTACATATTTAGTAAATGTGTGTGTGTACCTTAAATACAAATTGAATCAGTTATTTTTAAAAATAAAAAAGATGTACATTTCATCGTATGTATATAATACTTCATATTGATTGTATGCATCTGTGCAATACACACTCGTGACGTGACGTTTCACTGATTATAAATAACTAGATTACGACTAATTTGAGTTTTGAGTTGTTATCATTTGAGATAAATATCATTTGTAATAGCAATATTGCGCATTAATGGTACATGCAGCAGGCAACTTGAAAGGAGCTTATTTAATTTGTTCAAATTGTACTAGACATTATGATTTGGATAATTACTTTTCTGTTGACTAGAGATATTAGTAGAGCACATTCTGTTTATGCTTTCGATACAATCAAACGGTTAACTGTGTAATGTATGAACTAATTTCAAATTCAATATATAATGATTCATGACAATTAAGACATTATTATTACGTTAAATTTTGAATTTTTGCTTAATTTTTTTAATATTGAATTCTTACGCTGACTATTGTACTGTACTGCTAAAGTAGAATTTGTGGAATGAAAATGATTGACTGTGCGTGTATGAAATAACTTTGTTGATAATATTCTTTGAATCCTCCTAATCTAATTACTCGATCGAAGTGGTCTTTCACAGCTAAACAATACGGACTTGTTGAATGATTAAGTGGTAATAATGAGGAGTGTTACTAGTGTATAAATGGAGTAGGTTAATTATTTGTTTAATTGTTATCATTTCTATTTAACTGTTATGTACTTTGTCTGTTGAAGCTATTAATGTTACCATTTTTCACTTGAGTCGCATTAATCTAGATAACTTCTGCTTATTTATTTAGTAGCCGTAAAGTGCTAAAATAGTATGTACATATTTAACTGCACAACATTTGGTAAAGTAGTTTGTAATTAACTTAACCACTGTCAATCCTGTAGAGAAAGGTGTAGCCGTGCAGTAGATAGCATGTTGAGGAAATGACTTTTGTCGTGTTGAATGTTTTTTTGTTAAATTCATTCATAATCATACGAGTAACAGAAATATGTTGTTGTTAAAGCTAATTGTAAGTTTACAAAATGCAACAAATGGACTGTCAGTATGAAGAAAATGATTAATAAAGTACTTGCTATCCGTATGCAGGTTTAAAATGTATCGGTAATGTAACGGTAGTATAGAACTATGTAATAAAAATCAGATCAGTAGCTATATATTTTTAGAAACGAAAATGCCATAAAAGGAACGAATTGTGTATTGGATTAGAAATATAGATTAGAAATATATTTTGGAAAATGATCAAACGTTTAAAAAAATGAATTCTACAATGATATAATAGCTTGTGTAAAAAAACTAGATGAAATAAATTTAAAAAATATATTATATTAAATATTTCTTGCATTTTTTGTCCATTTACTTCTGTAAATCGTAAATAAGCATTTTCTCATCCTTGCGAATTATGAGCGATTGCCTACTGATGCCTAGTTTGGAATATGGAAATATGAAAATCGCAGATGTGGAATATTTTGGTGTTTATAATGTTGAAGCAATCAGTCACAACAAGTACTTTTCATTAATCAATCATGGTACGACAATTATTGTCCCCCATTAGCAAATATCGTATGTATGGATATGGAATAATGACCACCCAAGAGGTACTTATTACAGTGGCTATTATATTTACTTTTATTGCTAATGGTCCATTAACAATGTTTTTCTAATTCCTAACAGTGCACCGCTTGAGTTGTGTCCGTCATTATTACCAAAATTACAAAGCAAACACGGTGATAATATCTGACTGTAATATTGGAAACTAATGCCGATAAAGGGCTTCAACTGTAAGTGGTTCCAAATCCTTAAAACATAATCCATTATTGTAACAATAAACTGGTATTTTGTTACATGGCCATGGTAAGTCTGTGCGTGATTACACATTTAGTGGTCATTCTGGAGAAATGAAACATGCATAATGAGTTTCGATTTTGTTAATGTTTGTTTTAATGGATGTCAGATGATGATGACAAGGAAGGAAATGGGCACGGCGTCACTCAAAAGTCAATGGAGCGTGTCCGGTGGCTAGGGCTTGGTCGGTATTCCAGGAGAAAGGGACTTTCGGAAAGTCACTTTCCTACTTCAAGTATTTTGAAAGGTAGCATGATTTTCATTTGAATGTTCTTTAGAGACGAGAATGGTGAGTTTAGTCAACTGAAAGAGAAATGCCTATATACGGTCATCGGCGAGTTAAGTTTTTAAAATGTTTTATTTCAATAATAATTAAAAATAAAACTGATTATTAATTCTACTGTTGTTTTTACTGTAATTTACATTTTTACATCATGCGCTTAAAATCAGTACATATATTTAAATTATCTCAACAATGAATAAATAATTGTAAACTACCCATATTTATTATATATTCTAAATACCAAGAATCGAATCCACTGAAAAATTGAGATAGTTGCTTTTGGATTTGGACAATTTTGAACTAGCTGAAGTGGCATCATGAGCTTCAACAGCATTGTTATTACTTTCTCTTTGAAACTTTTGACTGGATTGTTTCACTCTCGAATTGACCAAGTCACATTGCCCCGCTTGTTTGAAAACTTTTTCCAAATGATTAACTTTATCCGTATTAATTGAGGACCTTGTCGCAGTGGCGGATAGAATTCTTGAATATGCCATGAGGGAAGTATAATACTCAAAAATGCTTCCCATCGTATTCGGCTTGCAGGCTCCTGGACCGTTTTCTAAACTTGTATCATTTTGGGACAAAGATTTCATACAATCTGATGCTGCCAGAGATGAAGGTACCCCTCCCCACGAAGAAAGCTGATAATTTTCTGGGACATTTTCCATTAAAAGTAATTGCGGATCTGCAAATGTCTTCCTCCGTCGCATCCTCCAGTTGATCCAGGAGGCCTGTTGGGTTGACACGGCGGATTTGGCTTGCATGTAAAAACTATACAGATCCGTTGTTGAAGACAGATCCAAATTGGCATTTGCTGCTGTCGTGCTATTTTTGATAGCATATTGACGCTGTTGGTTGAGAAGGGACTGTTTCCGGGATTTAATACTCTCCAACAATGAGCCCTTAGCTCGTTTGAAGTGCTGAAGACTAGAAGGAAGTGTACTCATATTGCTATTGGGGCTAGTTGAGACAACTTTTCTTTTGAGGAAGTGCTTTCTCTCTTTGCCGGAAGAGTCATGGTCTTCGTCAATTGCCGATCCGGATGTTGTGGAGTCTGGCGTGATGGTTTCGGAACGGGGACCAAAGGCACCTTTCGCTTTCTGGCCGATTTGCTGCCTGTTTATTTAAAGAAATAAGATTATTATCATAATCAGTATCACTATAAAAATAAATTGTAGGTACTTAATCATCATTTCATTCAATTTCATCAATGCTTCAACATACCTTCGTAATGCAACTTGGGCGGCCATTATCCTCTGTCGTTCTGCCACCAGCTCACACATATCACAAGTGCACTCTCGCCATCTAAAATAAATTATTGAAAAATTAAATTAGTACTTACACGATAGATTATTTCCACTTCATACAATTAGCTAACTTACTAAAGTTTTAAAATGTAGAATTAAAATCAATATTGGGAGCAACTTAAATGTTCGTTCTCACCTGCACATCCGCTTGTGGCCTTTGAGGGATGAAATAACCCCGTGATTTCTGCACCTTGCACATTTTGGAGTTCTCAAACTACGTCGCCTTTTTACTAATGGAACCTGTGCATCCATTTCGATTTCAAGTAATATTTATAGTTACTTTCCCTTTTAAAAATTGTTATATAAGTAGTTCTCTACGAATTTGGAACTGTATTAATTATGGGGCAATAGTAAATGATCTTTAAAGTTCTCCTTCCACTTGATTGTATAAAATATATATAAGGCAAGGCAATACAAACATGATTTACAGCATGAAACAGCCCTTCCCATGAAACACTTCCACCGAGGACCAACTCCACTTGTGAACTGAAGATCATCGGCAGATGTAACTTGTCCTTTAACGTCTTCCCCCATCCCATAGAAAAAGAAACCTTTCGGATATCGGTTTTACTGCCTTTTTGTTTCGTCAAATGAGTGGTGTAAATGACTACAAAAGAGCCTTTTAGAAAGGTCGTAAAAGCCATGAAGGCTGTGAATGAAAGCTTTGGCAGCAGCAGCAACAACAAGGTTCGGAATTCGGATCACAGCACTTTAATGAAAAAAGCCATTTATGCTTCCCCTCCAGTTTCCCATGCTTTCAGACCACCACTGCTTATTAACCTCATCGTCAGTAATACCGTTTATCCGATATTAAATGTCCTGTTGAATGATTTGAATGAATGAATGAATAATACAAATGAATTGTAAATACCTTAATTTCTCCCAGTTATCTGATAAAACGTTAATCAGCATTTTTAGCACAGGTGCATAATCATGTTAATGAAAATAGTATTTTGTGACTTACATATATAAAATAAAAATAAAAGGATTAGACACCATATCCCAACATTTGACATACAGAGACTTAATAGAATGTTTAATTATGTAGTATGTAGTAGATAGGTGTGTGTGCATGTGCATGTGCATTTCTTTTAATGTATGGAACTAACCAACTAATGCATAAAATAGCCCAGCCTCTATTCCTGATCCGAGCTACCCAACTCATGTGAGATCAAAAGGGCAAAATTGTGAGATCTTCCGTTTTACTAACGATCCATGTCCAGTAATTTGACTCTTAAAAGGATATGGATGGGATGCTTGACCCTTCCTTTTTCTCCTCCTTTCATCTCCAAAGTTTTTCTTGGGGTAAGTCATAACCGATTTCCATATCATAAAATACAAAAAGTTCTTGTGTCCTATTTTAAAATATGCCAGTTTGTATAATAACGAGATGAGTTCATAAAACGCACAGTTTGTAAGCACATTAATCGCATAGAAATCCAACTGGAAACAAATGAACTATACATAAATTTATTATGTACTTCTGTCAGTTTCAAAGTCTGCTCTGCTATCATAATGACAGGAAGCAAAAGCTACGGAGCTTGCAAATTGTGAAAGATGTCAGGGTGAGTTCATATTCACATGCTTCTAAAACATGTAGAAATTTAAAAACCTCCAAAATCATCGAGAGTCAATACAGATCTTATGTGACAAGCGGAAACATGCCACACAGATCATGTGAAAGGGATAAAGATGTCAGCTTCTGCCTCTTCCACTTGACATGTTGGTCAAGCTAAGCTAAACAAATGTCAACCGCCTGTCCACTTCACACCCCCTCACCACTCGATACAACATCCAAAACATTTGTGGTCATGTCTGTAACTTGAGAAGATTTAGCTGTTTAAGAAAATCTAAGAAACAGGTATTTAGTCAGAGGCACTGATTTGATTGTCAAGTGAATTTTCGTCATTTCCAATTAAAATGAGTGGTCCATTTTGGGGATATTGCATATTTAGCAAAAAAAAAAAACAGAAACATTCAAATGTAAAAATTAGAAGTTGAAATAAAACATATTCATTCTAAAAATTATTTTTGGATCTGATAGATAGGAGAACCGAATGCAGGAAAAATTGTGTAAATTGACTAGGGAAAATGTCATATAATTTAGGAGGATTTTACAAAGAAATTTATTTCTAGGAAAAATCTTTTCCTCTTCCTACTTACCTAAGTAAAAGTATTCACTATTCATACTTTTGGTAACCCGATCCCCTTCCCATTTAAATGGCATGTTCACTAGCTTGTCTACAAGAATGGTTACATATGTTATCATCATCATCATTGTGGATAATCCATCTCCCACAAGACGAATTCCTACATTTATGACTTTCCTTGTTAAAACAGTCTCAGATCCCTTTCCTGGTTAGATGTATGAGGCAAATGAAAACAAAATCTATTAAAGTACATTAAGAAGAAGAACAAGAGGAAAAGCATCTTTATTTATGTACTTTGGTCCTGGGCCTTAAAATATCAACTTTAACCAAAGATGAGTAAGTGCGAGCACTGAATTATTGAACATCTTACATCTTCCATTTGTTTCTTTTCTTCCTCCTCATCCTCATCAACATCTTCACAATGAGCCGTGTCATATGCCACGGTTGCCCGAAATATATCATAAAAGATTTTTTGAAAAGAAAAGAATTCTCATCTCAACATCTCAGTTCTGTGTAATCGAATGCGACTCTTTCATAAAAACGTTCACTTAAATATTCCATTCCCCCTTCCCCACACTTGAGCTTTTAAGAGAGGGACATGCGTGTGTGATCTAATCCCGTAATGATGGCACAATGACGCTTCAAATGAGTTAAGACATTTCTCTCTTTCGAGAGATAAATGAATAAGGAGTTCACTTTCAGAAATGGAGTAAAAGTGGAATATGAGCTGATGTAGGAAGTAAGGTTGACCCACACAGGTTGACCCTTTTTCCAAGGCACCATGCTGTCTCCCAACAACTTATTCTCATCTCATGTTAAATTTGAATCTCATCTCATCTCTGATTCCGAATCCGAACCAAGACTCTTTCATTTTCATCAAGACAAAAAACTCCTCAGCAGCGGAAGGAGTCAGGTGCCCTTCATTAGGGATGTGTACACCATACGGAAGCACCCTGCCTATTTCAACCCTGCAACTTTACTCTATCTCTTACACTTTTGTTGAATATTTTTCATTCATACAGAGAATACGAATAGGGTTCCCCTTTTCCCATTTTTACACTTGTCAATTTTGCATTCAAATTACAATCAAGGAGAGAAGGACAAGGAGCAGATCATCTCATTCACTCCCAAGATGTGTGCTTAAAAGCTAAAATATGCTTACAAGGGCCCGATAAGAGAGGAAGAAGGGAAATAGTGATCGTGTGACTTCTCATCTTTAAGGAACAGGAAAAGGTGACAGAGTGTAACCGATATATCCGAGTGAGTCCCCGGTTGGTGAATGGAATGCCTTCAGTTTTAGCAATTTATCATGGAAGAATTTACGCTCAAATGAACCAAACCATACCAAACCCTTTAAAAGTATTACTGAATACATATCTTAAGATGATAATAGCACATGATGAGCTTCCTCCTAGTTTACAGTGTACAAAAATTCATTAATTTTGTGGTGACCTTTCAATTGTATCATTTTCAGAGAATGTCAAGTTATTATATGCATTATCCGTTTTATTTTTAGATTTCAAAAGGGGAAATAGACAAAACTCTGTATTTATGTAAGTTAAGCTGATGTATTGTTTTCAAGTTTTCAAATCCGTCCGTACTTTACAATTACTTAATGCAATGGTTAGTAAAGATGTAAGATGGTTTGGTTAAGCTTCTGTTGCTGTTGTGGTGCCAGGTTGAAAGTGTAAAACAATGAATCTTGGATCAGTTTTCCTTTCTCAGTGTGTCTGTCAATTACATCATTTCTCTTCAATGATATCCCACCGAGGGAACAAAAGATCGGGGCTGGAATAACTGAATTTCTCAGGGAATGTGTTATCAATACCACGAAGGAAAGCCATGAAATAGATTATATTTTAAGTTACATTACAGGAAAGACCACAATCGTAGTTGCTTTTGGCAGCTAGTTTCGATCTTCCGTAATATTTTCCAACTTTAAACATGCTTATTTGTTTGATCCCCATCCATTTGCTACCAAATGTTCTTTCTCTATTTGCGTCGAAGGAAGGAAATCCAATCTCCTTTTGATTAGCTAAAAATATCGAAATTTAAAGTCACTTTCGTACTTGTTCTCACACAGCGAGCAGCGCTAATAACACCAAATTTTGCTGCCATAATTTTTATGGATTTTGTCTTGCTTTCTACAAAATTATTTTAGAGGTTGATTGTTATCCTGCACTTTTTAAAATCTTTGAGAGTCCTTGTGTTGCTAAAATAAACCGATTAAATATAGGTACTTAATATTCCTATTTATATTATGCTAGTATGCGTCATCATTTGTAAGCGATTTTGATGCTTTTAAGTGAGACAATAAAAAATATGCGCCACCCACATCGCCAGACCATATAAGCTTCCACAATCGCTTCCATTTTATATTTTTGTACTTTAACGGTTTATTTATGTTGTTTTTATTTGAGTACATTTAGTTTCATCCTAGCAATGTTCATTTGGTAGTAATAATGCAGAAAGCAGCAGCGGTATGCATCTGCCCGGGCATGCTACTATCCAATTTCTCCTTCCGACATTTAAAACGGGAAAGTTCATAAACAAGTAAATATTGTCAATATTAATAGTATACCGACCAAAATTTATAAGGAAATCGTTAGTAAACCCCATGTTTTTGTATTTGTCTGTAGTCTGAAGAAAAAGAGGGATTTGATTTGATTTGATAATAGTGGAAGCATCAGACGGTAAATTAAATAAATGATATTTCAAAAGCTAATTAAATCTGCATTCTTGCTATTTACGAGGCAGTAGATTCCCATTTCCCAATAAGAGTATTCTCACCTTACTCCTCGCCCAAGGCACAATAATAATCTTGGCAGCGATTATAATGAAAGTTATAACCTAAACGTCCTAATGATAAATTTTTCTCACCCAGCCGGGGAATAACTAAACAGATAAAACTCGTGGTCACATGGCTGCATTGTTATAAGGAAACATTACCAATATTCATTGTTAGTGGGAAGCACAATATTTACAGATTGATTAATTTTGGATGATTTTTTACTATTCTGTCCAATATGCAAGTTTTACGATTAGCAAACAATAGGTGGTTGCACAATGAGGATAATTCTATATGGCCCATTGACTCGCTATATACGATAGTACCACTTATTCATGTAAATCCTCAAGTATCCTGTTATTGCAACATTCCTAATTAAAATCCGACATCCGATTCATCCGACATGTAGTTTACTAAATGGAAATAACTTTACATAAGCAGGTAATCATGTAATCATGCAAATCCTTCATCAGCCAGATCTCTGGACGCATTGTATACTCGCTACCCAGTTCTGATTGATCAATTGATCTAGATCTCCATGTCGCGTCACACACATCAATGTCAACTTGATAAGAGAATTGAACTTTATATAAGAATGAAATAATGAAAGTTGTCAATCATCCAATTGTACGATAAGCCACAGGTTTTTTCATAAAAGCACATCGACTATGTACATAGAAAGTCTCATCCGATATGAACTTCTGTTAATTGGACGCATGATTTAATCGAGCTTATCAATTAAAATATCTGATAAATACATACGCTTACCCAACTCAAATGATGAACTCTACATGGAAGTACATGTCACAAAATAGGGGGAAGGTGGACATGTGGCAAGAAGCTAAATATAAAGCCTATATATAAAGGTCAGCTCATTTCTCGGGCTCTTCAGTAGTCAAAATTTACGTTGTCTTCCCAGTTCCGAAGGTGAGACTAAATCCCAAAAGTTCCATTTCTCTTCATTGGAAGCTTTCCTGTTGGCTTTCCCATTTTCTTACTTTGCCCCAAATTCAGGTGAAAGTGAAAGAATGATGTACCGACAGCAGCTAGTCATCCTTCTATCGGCATGTGCAGTATTTGCACATCCCTTTGCCGAAGATGGTAATATTAATTTAATTTCGTAGTATCATATTATGCCAAAAATTTATTATTATTCCTACGACAAATAATTTATATTTTTTTAAACAGATTGGATGCACCCGAGTGCTCCTTCTAGTTCGGGAGTGAAGGTGGATCAGGAATATGAGCGTAAGTAAACTGAATAACAATACGCTTATTTCTTTAAAAAAAATTGCTAAAATTAGCGTTTTCCCATCCACATAATGTTCCTATTGGTTCACAACTACCACCTAAAGACGTAGTAGATTTGAGTTCATTTAGATATTTTCAAAAAGGGAGTTTTAATCTATAAAATAGACAGGCTGGCATGTTCAAGTCTGTTCGGAACTTCATACCATTCCTAGATCATGTGAACAGATTAACTTTGTAGATGTAGAGTTCATTGTTACTTTTATCATATTATACAATTTAAATGTTATAAATAGGCAACATAAATTACAACATTGGTAAAGGTTATCATGTCAGTTATCCCAGTTCCATTTTACTTCTGTCAAATTGTAGTCCAAAGCTATACAAGTACTTCCATGATAAGCCAATATCTAGATTTTGGAGTTACACGTGTGCGTCCTTTACTACGTCAAACAAATGTCATTTATTCAACAGAAGCTTAAAAATTGATATGTAAAGACTGCGATTGTGCTCGTAGCTTGTGTATAATAATGCTGGCTTGAATATGGGGATGAAAGCGTAATTATTCATGTTTTACTAAGTTTTGTCTGTCTATCGTCTGAATCTTTATTCTTTTATCAATTTTGCCTATTTTAAGCATAATGGTAGTACCACTGTTAACCTTGGTTGGTATTGATTTGTAGCCAGATGGGATGGTGGGAAGCGGTCAAAGGTCAACATATTCATTTTGAACTCTAGAGTATGTGGAGACTCGTAATGCCCTGAAGGCACAGATATTTTTTTCATGATTGTCTACCTTAAATTATAACTCAGGTTGGTCGACTGAACAAGTTTGTGTAAGAGATCGAAGTAAATGTCATGTCATTCTCGCTATCTCGCTGTCACTTCTACAAAATTTAAACTCTGTTGACGAGTTGGGAGAAACAGAAATCATTAATCTAGTAAAATGAATATTTGATCAATAAGTTTTTAATTGTCCACTCATGTAGCTCCAGACAGTTGGAACCGAGCTGCCCAAGAGGCCCTTGCAAAGAAGTTGGAGCAACGTCAAGTTGAAAAGCAAGCAAAGAACATAATCATGTTTCTCGGAGATGGTTGGGTATGCTTTCCCCTGATGCTTTGATAACTGATGCTGATTAAGGAAGAGTGAAATAGAATGATACTAATTGCCAAAAAAAATGCCTTCAATTCTTTCTTAGGGCGTGGCTACACTCACACCATCTAGAATCCTTAAGGGGCAAGAGGTTGACAAAGTACCTTTCGGAGAAGAGGGGCAACTTCATGTTGATACCTTTCCCTTCTCTGGAACATCCAAAGTATGCCTCCAAGCCAAATAAATACCTATGCATTTACTTTTTCTATTGCTAATCAGATCAGAATTTCATTAATTCTATTTTTACTCCATTTTTCAGACATACTGCGTGGATGCCCAAGTCGGTACGAGAGACCTAGACCTAGAAAAGATTAAAAATTGCGTAAAATGCGTATCATATCTGCAAACATGAACTGCTTTATCATTGAAACTTCTCATTTTATCACAGCGGACTCATCCTGCTCTGCAACGGCTTATCTCTGCGGAGTCAAGGCAAATACTGGAACGGCAGGAGTTTCATCCGATGTCAAACGACACGATTGTGAAGCTCAGCAAAAGCCAGAAAATCGCGTATCTTCCATTCTTCAATGGGCTCAGGTAAAATTATAATTCATGACTAAGATCATGATGATATTTGATGACATACAATTGCATCTCAATGAGGGCAAATGATTTCTCATTCTCATAAATTAAAATTTATGTTACATGTAATTTTAAATAGCAAGCAGGAAAGGCTACCGGAATTGTGACGACTACTCGCATTACCCATGCCAGTCCGTCTGGAACCTATGCACATATTGCCAATCGAGATTGGGAATGTGACACTGATATCAGCTCACGTGGAGGGGATCCAGAATTTTGCGAGGATATTGCAGAACAGCTCATCTTGTTTGAGCCAGGGAAAAATATTGATGTTAGTCCCATCATTCGACATACGAGACTAGTCTAAAGTTCAATTCAGTCCATAGAGAACTTTTCATATTCTGATTGCAATTATCTTACTCATTTAGGTAATCCTTGGAGGAGGTCGAAGAAAATTCTACCCCGACAATGTACGTGACTCCGAAGGAAGTTTTGGTCAAAGGAAGGACAGGAACCTGATTGATGATTGGAAAGCTCAAAACGCAGGAATCAATGCCACTTACATCGAATCTGTGCAAGAGCTCATGAGTGTCGACCCAGAAAGAACGGATCGTCTCTTCGGACTTTTCTCAACTGACCACATTGCATTCCGTCATGAACAGGCTATGTACAATGATCCAACCTTGACTGACATGACGGAGAAAGCCATTCAAATCTTGAGCAAGCATCCTGAAGGATATTTCCTCTTCGTTGAAGGAGGTCGTATCGGTATGTGCGAATCAAGTTTACAGATAAAATAGGCCTTGCTTAAATATTTACTAATTCAAAACTAACTTTAACTTGCAAATTGTTTTTCAGATCACGCACATCACGGGAACCAAGGTCTGAAATCCCTTTGGGAAGCAGTTGAGTTCGATCAGGCAATCCAAAAGGGTGATGAGATGACCTCGGATGACGACACCTTAATTGTGGTAACCGCGGATCACTCCCACGCATTCTTCTTTGCCGGCTACGCCGCCAGAGGGGATCCCTTGACTGCCTTCGGTGGGACTGGATTGGATAACCTACCTTACTCCTCCATTAACTACGCTAATGGACCAGGATACAAGGAATTTACCGACAATAAAAGATATAATCTTACCGATGATGATAAGGAACACATCGAATATATGCAGGTGCCATTGGTTCCATTGGCTAGCGAAACGCATGGAGGAGAAGATGTCATGATTTTTGCCAAGGGGCCCTTTTCCCACTTGCTGAGTGGGGTCCAGCAACAGAATTACATCCCCCATGCTATGGCGTACGCAGCATGTGTGGGCGATGGAAGAACATTTTGTGATACCCAAAAATAGATGAAGAAATTTTAAACTTACTGAATAGTTAATATAATTATATTTAACCAGAAAATTCCAAAACTACTCAACAATAAAATATTTTTTTGCATACAATCTATAGAACAGTATTCATAACCTTTCACTTTCGGATCCTGAATTATCAAAAAACATCATCCATCATTCATTGACATACGATTCACGTAATCAGCATTCCTTCCTGATTGACAATGATAAGCACGAATTCAACAACAAAGTTTCCACTTAACATCCGAATGGAATGTAGAGCAATATCATGTAAGATGATTTAATAGTGCAACACATGTAAAGAATATTAACTCGATATAGGAAATGGGGATTTCGGACATTAGTCGGACCGAGTCTTATAATCTAATGCATTTTTTCAAAAATTCACTTTCACTATTAAAAATGGAGAAATCTGATAAAGCTAACAAAGTATATATTTTTGGCACATTAAATTCTTGTGAAACATGATCAAATATTTGGAAAATGAGGATATGGATACGCACTGAAGAATTCAACCGCTTTTTACTTGGTCTGATGAGATCTAAATCGATGTTATGAAAATGGTTGGAGATTATTCCCATTTTTACGAAGTATGCCGGGTTTATTTTGATTTTTCAACTTCCTCCTCAACTAGATTTACATTCAATCATCTAATATTATCATGCTTCATGTCATGTTTGGATTTTAAAGTAATAAAAATAAAGTAAAAATTGAAAAGTATAGAAATAAAATAATACTTATATCTAATTGTATGATCCAAACAACATTTCAACAGACAAAAAGCCCTACAATTATCAGTCCTTAGATAAGCTACTTTAGGTGGTGGGGTATTGTACAAAAGTTCCTGGCTTGTGCCTTGGATATAATTTCTGAATAGATATTATTTCGTGGGCAAACCACGCGTTTCTTATAAGTAGTTTACAAAAGGGAAATATTTTTTTTCCATTCCATGTTTCATTATTTGGTTTTATTAGTGATATTTCGTTAGAATTCCTAATTCCTGAAGACTTTAATCTGCTATCTTTATGGCGTCATTCGTAATAGACTCATCCCTGTTATATGAGACCTTCACTTCACAAGAAGATACTTTAACAGGCAACTTATAACATAACTTATGATGATTCAAGATCAAAGACGATGAAATTTTAATATAGAAAACGGCTCATGCAATTCCGGCGTCGCCGCTTTTTTCATGACCAGCAATTCCTTCGCAATATGATATGAGATATGCGAGGTTTGTATGCTGGGACTATCTTCATTTCACATCAGTTTTGGTAGACATATAACATGCGATATTACTTCCGTTTTCAGTCCGACTTTTATCTTTTTGTACGATATGAGCTGAGATATATGATAAAACAGCGGCGGACCCCTCCCTGATTAAACGTTACCTTTTTATAATAATGCAAAAAACAAACGAATCATATCATAAGCCACACTAGCACTGTAAATGTAACTTCTTGGTTTAAGATATTTTTCATTCACTTCAAGTCTTGGCTAAAATCCCATCTTTCATTTTTGTTGCAATTGAGCCTATAATTTTGACAGACATGATATGATGTATGAAGTCTTCCCTCGTCTTTTTTCCCTAGGAGGAAGGCGAAGGAAACACGTCGCCTTCTTCAAGAGACTAAAAAAGTGAAAAGAAAAAAATGTTGGCCGTATTTAATAATTATTGCTATATTAACGCAAATGATATAGCGCCAGTAATTGGAACGCCTTAGTGTATAAGCTATGGACATTGTTGCATTAATTGCTACAATTAAGAAAAAGTGTAGAATTTTTGCCCGTTATGAGGGTAAGATTTAATTGTATCGGGACCGGAAGAGTGTGGGAGCATTTTAATTGAATTACGTAGGCATGTCATAAACATCTTGACATATACCCACAGAACAGAACTAACTGTGCTGTGCGTGTGCAGAGTCACACCAACCCACGTCAACTGCCAACCCAACTAATTAAATGGCATGATGATGATTATGATGGAGCACTTGTAGTATTTACGGTTTTTGTTTATTTATCTCACTAAAAAGTTCTCAAGTAGTGTACATACATGCTTGCATTCTTCTCATCCTCTTTTGGGATCCGGATCAAGACTGAACGAAGAAAGCAAAATCAAAATCATAATACTAGGCCATGCTCGTTTCTGCACGGAAGTGCACGCATAATTGCTTCTTATCATAGAATAATAATGAAAAGTAAGTGTAAAAGTGTGATAATCTTTTGAGAAATTGGAATGAACCCCAGAATTCTAAATTCCAAATCTACATTCATCGTCAGAGATAATTTTGTTATTTGTTATTCATTGAAGATTTAAATATAACATGCATTTTATTATGAAGGGCCAACAGCACAGGTAAAAACATCCAAGGTATATTTACTTTTGAATCACGAATTCAATTCATGAGGGAAATGCTTCAAACTAAATATGAATAGCAAACATTGCATGCCTCCTTTAGTACAAAAGTAATTGCCCTTCAGCCAGTAACATATCATATCAAATTATTGTTATCATCACAGATGGGTTGGAGGGTAGTTTTTTTTATATACTTTCATTTTAAACTTAAACTTACACTTTGTGGGTGTAAGTCCACTTCTCACGCAATATGAAAGATAATGTGGATATAACTTAACTATAAAATAAATATTTCATGTGAGCATGAATGAACACCATCGTCTCATCATCATAAACTAGAAGCTACATATTTCCTTTCGTGGAAAAACAACTTTTCACATCCCGTTAAACAATTATAGAAAAGTTTAGTCGAGAGGGGCCATAACACGACTTGGAACGTGAAATATGCATTTTAATTTTCAGTGCAGGCAAAGGCAACAAAGTTATTTTGAAAATGATTGAACTGCATTGTTATTAAAAATTAGAAATATTCCGGTTTGAACACTTTGAACTAAAGCTAAATGCATATCTGAAGTCAAGTCATATTTCATGGATCTTTAAAAACTTCACGTGTTCAATCAGAATTTACATGTGTTCTTTAATTAATTTAGGAGAGTTTTGAACAGGTATGGGCACCGATTCTTCTTCTTATTCTTCGGAGTTGGAGGGTGAGCTGAAATATTAACCTATCCGAAAAATTCCGAAACTTGTAAGGTATGTAAATGGATGTGGTGAATAGATGAATTATAAAGAAAAAATTGCAAAAAGGTAATTGGGCTTTTTACATGCTTACTTACTACACCACACACGTGCATTGTTTTATAAAAAAAAAAAAAAGATGTGCTTTACTTGGATTGAAAAAAATTTAATAAATTTTTGCAAAAGCACGAATCACTCATCCTCAAGCATGTAATTTGCTTCATTCCGCATCACTGACTGAAGATGCAAAAAAATAGTTGGTTAGACTGTATGGGGTTCAAAGTTAGGTTGAATATTGCGTTTTGTATTAACGACAGTGGAGGATGCACATTAACCAAGTATTAAATAATTCTGAGAATAAGCTAGGAATTGAATGTAATTATATAATCGCGATGTTATTGTATAATACAATATACCGTACGCCCTACTCTAAAATATAAAGTAAAAATATGTTGTAATATGTTTCAGGTGCAAATCTATAGTAAGCATGTATCTATCGTATATATTTCTTCATTTCTTGAATTTGAATTTTACATCCCATCTGCCTGTATACGTAGTAATAATTAAGTTTAGCTCAGATGTGTTAGTATTGGAATAGATTCCAGCAAGAGCTTAACTGCAAATTCTTTTTATCTATGCATAATCTTGAATCAGAATCAGATTTATCTACAAGTTACTCTTCCTGCAAGATTGCAATATTTATAACTTCATACTTCTTACTCAGCATAAGGTAAGTTAAGAAAAGTTCACCTTTGAAATAAGATAATAGAATCATTCATACATTTTGGAGAACATTTTTTTCTCCAACATGATATGAGTCGAATTTTTATATCACGAGAATGGATATGGCCACTCCAATTCGAATTACTGGAATGGAATATGAAAATGGCTAAACAATCATTTTCAGCACCAAAATATTTGTATGTCCCTCGATCTGCTAATTAGATCTGGAATCTGGAATAAAGCTCAAAATATCATAAAGCATTTCCGTAGAGCTCCGTCACATCCATCAGAACATTTCATATTTAGCCAAGCCCTACACTTCAACTTTTAAAATCATACGAATGTTTTCAGAGGGAATCCCCTCCCCATTTGAAGTACTTGAAAGAATGCTACATGAAAAAATGTATCATGACGACATGGGACGGGCACACTCACCATTAGGTCATCCTCATTCTCATCCTCATCCAATTTTCTGGGTCCACAAAATCAGTTCACTCAAATAATGTTGTCCCTTACGTTAGCCACATACATTGACATCAAAACAAAACTATAAATATCATCGAAACACACAATAATATGTAGGAATGTAATGTGGTCTTATCTTATGATATACCGTACCTTTACCTGATTTTTGAAATTGTTCAACAAACCCATTATTACATTTCGTGCATTTTAGGGCACACAACAATACAATGCAATGTTGATGCTCACAAATGTGCATCCCAGAATCCGAATCTGAATCATTATCTAAATATACATACGAAAGCCTAAAAGGGACACCATCCCCAAATATAACCCACCCCATAATACAATGTACCTTTAACGATGATGGAGAACTTTACCATTCCCCATACATCTCATCACATTTATCATCATCATCACCACCGACATACCTAAATAAATACTGCATCAGGTCAGATTCAATTCATAATACATTGTTATTTACTCACACACAAAAGAGCAAAATCTCTCCCATCTTTCCTCAGAGAATAAGATGATAAGACTCACTCAGGTAAGTATTTTTCATCATCATACTCATACCTGTGCCTGTTTCTGTCTTGTCTTTCCTACAATCACGGCACATCCCTCAGTCTCAATCTCACCTGCGTGGAGTGAACAAGCCTGTGCGTACCGTTCAGGTTTCTTAACTTCTCGTTTCTCATCATAGCTAATATCACAGCCTTAGAGCAACAGGTATTCAATACAAGCTCAAGTATTAAAGTGCATAAGCTTCATCCTCAGTTTGTGCAGCCCATTTTAACTAGGCTTGTGCTTGTGCCTCATCTTCCCTTCTGTTGAGAAGATTTTTATTTCATTATTTGGGGGATTCCATTTTCCACAAAGGCGAAAATAACTCTAAATGCCTTACCTGAGCCACTTACCATTAGCCTTCTTGAAGGAGTAACAATTTATCATCATTATCACGGAGGTACCAACAACCATTCCATATGAGCCCTCCTCATCAACATCAACCATTGTTAACCAGCGCTATACTTACATTTTGATCTTTAAAAGAAGTATAGCCTATTTGAAGAAGGAACGTCAGACTAGAGAAAAAAGTAAAATGCAGTAATTCGTTTCTTCCCTCATCATAAAGTGGCGAATCCTTCTTTCTGAAAAACATTTTTCTCTTGAAGAAAAAAGGAAGATTTGTTCTTGTTCATGTGCACATTATCAAACTGCTCAAGTTACTTTACAATACGAGGATAATAATGGTAACAATGTAATGGTTATTGTGGATCGTATTGCTACTGTTGCTCCTGCTCATGCTGAATCATCACCATTAACTAAAATCAACTCAAGTGAAACAGTCTAAGATTTTCTACAAGCAAAATCCCAGAATTTGAGGATTTTAAAGCGTTTAAGACTTCAGCTAATGGTGGCGGTACAGAAAATAATGACGATGCTACACCCGAATTGAACCAGGAATTATTATTGCAGAAGAGAAGAAGATTACCATTTTTCCTTCTCTTGTTTTATAAGACGATTTTATAAAGCAAGAACATCTTCAATTTTTTTGTGATGTGATAAGCCATCATCGCATTATATGGCAGGGAAGACAATTTTATAAAGAAAGATGAGCCTCCAAAGGGCAGTGAACGATGAACATGACTGTAAACTGTGAGTTGGGGTGAGCATGGAGAAAAACAAATTATCTGTCATCAGCATCACATCATTTATAAACGTTATGAACGTGATTGTGCCGTTTCAATGAAAATCTGAAATCCACTTCGATAAACGGTTACCTTCTAGAGTCTTATTGACTTGACTCCATTATTATTCGAGATCGCTCCAGTGGTCTGCTTCAAATGTCTATGTGTGTTTAGGAGAAAGACAGTGATTCTGATTTCACTTCTAGTTCCCTTTCTTCCAAGCCAGTTTTAAGAGCTAGGAATGAAATGAAAACAAATTGTTTATGATAATATGATGACAGTGCAGTGCTATTGTTAATGCTGATTGTGCTTAGGTACGAAATTTGCCTGCTGCCAGGCAGTTAAGCACTCCACTCCACGAGGATCATTAAGACGAGAGAAGATGAAATGACTTTTTGATGTACTCATAAACCCAAAAATAGAGAAAAATCATGTCACAGCCCTGATGACTTACTTCACTTTAAAATCTATTTAAACAATAACAACAATCAAAAGTAAAAATAGGGGTTGTGCAGTGGATGCCGCCGCAGACACCGACAACTCTTAAAGTATCCTTACATATGAATTCAAGCCATTTCATCCCACAAAAAGAATTTCCATTCATTGTGTGAATTAAGGCGTTAAGTGGGCTTGGCTCACTTTTGGGTGCTGCTGCAGGGAAGGGAAGACAGAAGACAAGGAAAAAAGGAACAGTTTTTGACTCTGCTGCGTGTTGTCTCCTGCTGCACCTACCTATTTTTAATGTGTTTCTCCTACTGCTTCACATTCAAGTTTATTGACATCATCATCCCCCATCTCGACTAAAATATTATTAGACAATGCGATAAATGAATGTAGAGGAATTCCCGTCTTCCTTCATCATCATCATCATCCTCATCAGTAATTCTATTCAATTGGAAATGGGGATTTAAGACAGATGCGTTGATGCTAATGCTGATTGAGTTGAGTTTGTGAGGAAGTTTATTAAAAAGGTACCACCAGGCACATGAGGTACTTGTGAATGAAAAGACAAGAATATCATCGTAAATGATAAATTTGCAATAATATTTGCAAAATTCTACTTATGATACATTTAAGGAGATAAGGACATTTGCAATTTTTTGTCTGAAGATCCTTTTCCCAATTTCCACATCCTGTTGCCCAGCCTCATTCATTAATATTTTTGCGAGGAAGGAATTGAAGGAACTTCATGAATGAACTGTGCAAAGCTTGAATGAACACTCATCAAACCAAGCGTGTGCCAATTCCCTTTACATAATTCCCTTTGCAAAAATCCCAATTAGTCATACTGATACAAAATTGAAGTAAGGATTGTTAGAATGTGATTGTCTAAGATTGTTTTTAATTATTCAACAAGATATTCACGCGCTGCAAACACAACTGGGGAGACTCCTCTTCCATGTAAAACACAAATAATATAAGTTGGTTACAATACAATTACAATTATCAGCGCTGATCAAGTTACCGGTGGGGGTGGTGTGGTTTTATTTTCCCTTTACAAACGTATCACTTGATGAGTGAGTATATTCAGCCGAGAGATAACATCTCCTCACGCACGTTACCCAATTCAATATAATTTCCGCTGTGATTACGTCGCGATAATCAGATCCGTCGGTCTGCTACTCTTCATTCTTCAATCAATTCAACTTCAACTTGACATCCGAAGAGAAAACGACTTGAATCAGGATTACGTATCACAAGCAGATACACACTGACTTACAAACCGAGTTCCTCATTTAAATATTTTTTTCTTTCTCACTCGAAAAAAATCGTATTAAGCCACAGTGATAATAATACCTGACTATATATGTTTGTATTAGTTAATTATGCCATCTTTTCATTATAACTAACAATACTTCCTTTTGTAAGGAGAGCCTGTTCCTGTTTTACATACGTAATTGTTATGCAAGCTGGCACAGAGTGAAAACAAGTATCTTTATGAAAAATGAAACAAAGTGAGTGAGACTGGTATCTCTGGTATGAAAAGGAAGAAGTAAGCCAAGCCAAGCCACTACTTTATTTACCTTTCTCATTCATTTTTTCTTATCATAAATGACATGGATGCAACATCTATTTTAAAATTGTAAATCACCACCTCTCCCCTTCCGTCTCAACATCAAACAAGCCAGGGGACAAACTTGAAGTGAACAAGAACGAACTCATTATTATCTCAAAGGGAAAAAAGCAGGCTAATACATACATGCAAAGTTACATATTGTTGTATCACCGCATTATTGTTAAAAATAGATAAATACATAAATGCTTGTGCACGTTTTTCGCAATAATACCGAAGAAAGCAACGACGGGACGGGGAAATGCGGAGGATTGAACATGAGCACAGCAACAATACCAATATCCCATAATAATCCCATCATTTCCACCACAGATGTATGAGATCCATTGTTTTATTAGCATAATTTAACAATATAACAATGTGATTTGCGCACCGAGATAGTATGTGGAGAATGAATCCTCTTGTGAAACAATTTAAATTGAACAAAGTTTTAATGTGAGTGATGACGATGAGATGATTTTCTGATATGATAATGATAATAATCCCATTACAATTTATTAATGGTTAAATGTTTTCGTCCTATGAGTACGATTACTCGAATGAGTATTGCAAAAAATACATTGTTGCAATAAGTGCAATAAGCTCTGAACGCAGTTTTACAAGTATTGTAACACATTTCACGAGTGAATTATAATGAGGCTTCTACCATCATCTTCATCATCGGCTTCAGCATCCCCTCCACCACCGACACTCATATCAGCATCCCCGGCCAGGCTCCTTCGGCAGAGGGTGCCGATGAAGCTTCCCCTTCGCCAAGGGAAGGAATATGCGTATGGGAAAATAGGTCAAGTTCAAGATGATCAGAGCAGAACGAGGGATGCTGTTGATGAAGTGAATTCGACTTGCACAGACAATTTCCTTACAATGAGGATAACACCAGAGGATAGTTTTATTGTTGGGTCCACTCCACCACGAATGGGGCTGAAGCATGCAAAGGATTTGGGGGAAGAGATGAATGGCTCGACACATTTAATGACTTCGACAGGAGAAACAATGCGGGCCCTGCTGAACCGCAAAAATGGTAACAATGACGGGGAGAGAAATAATAGTCAAGTACATTTTGCTAATGAGGGAGAGGATCACTCTTTGTCCACATTCAAAATGAAAAGTAGGAAGGAGGAAATTATGTCAGGAGATCAGTCTTCACTGTTGCCACCGATAAAGGGTGACGATCAAGAGGAGGAGGAGGGGGAGGATGACACAATGTATGAAAAGGATGATTCGGGAAAGTCATGGGTCACCTCATCTTCATTACCTTCATGTAGCCAAATCAACAGTAGTGTGCATTTAAGAAAAGTAAAAAGGACAATGTGGAGGGCTGGCAGTCAGCACCGGCACCATCAAAGTTTCTACGGACTGTTGTGTTATTATGCCACGTTGTGCCTGTTCCTGTGGATGATGATGGTCTGCAGTGGGGGGATCGGGGGTGTGGATGCAATCACAACAACGAGTGGAGAAAGAGGTGAGTCATTCATGTCAAGAGTTTGACTTTTAGATTTTTAGTAATTAGTAATTAGCATGCTTTTTCAAAATTGCTTGCCGCATGAAGGTGAAGTTGAGACTTGAGAGCTTGTAAAAATAAGATGTCTTGGCAAATACTGACACTGACAAGACCTGACAAGAGTCCGTTTTATTCGGACATATGTCATTCATTTTTCTTCGTAGGGAATGCACATAAATTGGTAAAGAATTCCTGCAATGAAATAAGCAGGTGCGAAATAACCCTTGTTTTACTTGACCGTTTCCTTTTGAATATTTTTTCGTGAAAGTACTTATGCGTCTCAGAGAGCATGTCAAGCCATAATTTGTCATGGGCTTAAATTCACACTTGGTATGCATTGTATTCTTCAAAACTACGCCCACCTCACAGTTATATTGCTCCGAGTGAAGAATGGGAAACCAAAATTCCCGTTACCTGTAGATGAATGACCAGGTGCAAAGTGTTTGAATTTTTCTCGATATTTTATTTTATTTCCTTTCATGTTAATTTTTAAGATTTGAGATACAAAAGTCCAATAATGGAGTATTCTACGTATACTGCGTTGACTTAATTCACTAGTATTACGATAATTAAAAAACGATAATTGAGCATACGATACGGATATTCATGCAATACATCGACTTGCATGTAATCTAAACCATACAATATCAATTTAATATCGAAAAACATGAGATTGATACCAAACCAAACCCTGAGTCAACACTATTACTACTAGTAAGTACCGGAAGTAACTATTTACTAATTAATTTATCAATTGTTCATCAGGCATTTGACGAAAGTTTTGCATAATCCGTCCGAGTTATGCCGTAGCCTCACAAGCAAAATATATTTTGGATTAATTTTGTAGTTCGATAAAGGATGTTCTTAGATATCTTCAAAAAATGCTCTGGGGGATATCATCAAGCAGTCCTTGAACGCTTTGATATTTACCAGAGTATCAAAATTGCTATAAATTCAGAACAAGAATTTGAAGTTATATTCGTATAGTCGGGTTTACATTATTGGTCATGGTGTCATGATATTAGAAACTGTCACCACCGATCATACTCACCTTTGACAATACGTCCGAATCCCCTGACGAAGCTCCACCTCCGCATGATTCTCATATGCAGTGATTGCGACACGTCCAATGGTCTGGTTATCAATTTTCTCACATAACCTTTTGAAGCACTTGCTCTTCAAATCACCCAACCCGTATTTGTCACAGGCTTCAATGAGACTAATTAAATATTCCATGTCAGCGGCATGGTCAACGTCACCAGTATAGATGTAATTTAGTATTCCCCGGAGTGCTGATGCAGAGATATCATTAATTTCGAGGAGGTTGAGGGGGCCTTCATATGTATCCTTCAACAGGGCTTCGAACACGCGGCTGCGAGCTGAAAGTGTAGGATTTATATAAGAAACCTGACTCTGAAAATTAATTTGAGATTTTTATTTGGCGAATCTTACCTTTTAAGAAAGCTTTGTGAACCGGAAACTCCTTCCCTTCACATTCGATCGTTAAGTCTGCCCCGTGATGGCTTTCTAGTAACTTGCCCAAGTCTTTCTTCAGTAGCATTGTGCTGTAATGTTCTTTGGCCTCATCGCCATCATCCATTGCGTCATCGGCGTATGTACGCTTACATCCGGAAGATTTGCGGGAAGTGGCACCAATGAAGGGTCCCTTTATGATTTGGCTCACCAAGTCCCCTAAAATGTCCAGTTGTATTCGAATTCTTAAAGTATTATCAGCCAAATAGAGTTCTCGTTCATCCCACAGATTTTCAAAGGAGATTGTACGGCTCATTCCCCAGCCATTGGATTCAGGTGTAAAGATTTGATTCTTTTCACAACCTATCAACGATCATTTAAAGAAGTCATATTTAATGCCATTATCATTATCTAATTTTAATAGTAATATTGTTAATTGAGTTGGCTTTAGCTTACGCCTCCGAAAAAGTGGAACTCCATCTGCCTTCAGAAAGATGATCGTAAAATGCACGCATACGCCTGCCACTTTCTCAGCAAAAATCTTCTTCAGATAAAGCCAAATTTGTAAGTGTCCGGATGTTCCGGATAGCATTAGTTCCCTGAAAATATATTAATCAATATTAAATAGATACTTCAAACTGTAAAGAAAAATCATAGTCATCCATAAAGGCGAATATTAACTAATAATAAATATTTAAGCTAACTATACTAAATACCATTCTGTTTCCCGATTAACATCGCCCCCTCCTCTGAACCGATCCGACTGAATTGGCTCAAATTCATCGTTGACGGGAGTGCAAATTCTGTCAAAATGCTTTATATCCCAGTCATAAAGGATCCTGTGGATTGGCACCTATAAAGCATTTACAAAGCAGTTTTTAATACACTTTTAATTGGAAATAAAAAATAAAGTAAAACCAATTAATGAGAAGCCCTACTAAAATTTAAATCAGAAACTAACCTTCGTCTCTGTGTATATTACTGATTTGCTTGTCGCATGAGAAGCCATTACAAAACGTTTCAAATCGGAAGAATCGGACGATGATTTTAATGGCGGAAGGTGGTACACTTCACTCGCTAACACGCTTAATACGCTGACGTATTAAGTTTTAATCTTGAGTTAATGCTAATCATAAATGAGTTCTACAGCCTGACAAATCTTGTAAGTTATAACATAATTAATACTTTACTTGTCTTGGATTGTAATTGTAGGGTAATGTTAAATACTTAAACTGTCAGTAACCGTTACATGTTACATCTCTTTTCGTAGGAACTTCACTTTTAAATTGCGGGAGTAACTTAAAGCACATATTATGAAGTCCAAGAATGGGTTCATCCCTTGTCATATTTTCCCCTGCTGTCACTCCAGTGTCAAAACGATAAAATAGTCATAAAGAAAATACACCTGAGCTCTTTATTAAGTGCTTTTCTTGATATGTTTTTTTAACTATCCATCCTCCCCGGATTAATAGTGAATATACTGATGCTGAATAGAAAGACACATAAATTTGCATGAAAAGTTATCCATCTGTGTCTGTTGAAATGTAAGTCATGTTTTCCTTAAAACGCTTGCACCGATTTATAAATGACAGCCCTGTCATACCATACATATCCCAGAGAGTATATTTTTAACTGTACAGTTAACTTTAAGAAAGCTTATATGGGATTGGGATGGAATTACATATGGAATGATGTTAGTTCATCTCGTGTTCTGTCAAATCTTAATATTCTTCTGAGACACCTCTCTCGGTTCATTCTAGGCCTAGCCTGACAATCATAATTTATTAGTTTAGCATCCCATAAATTAACAGGGATGTTCCTCACTGTCTTGTCTTGTCATACATAGTAAAATACTTTGTCGGGGGAGGTTTCGGCATATATCATGATACGAATTTACTTTTCAAATTAGCATATATGACATATTATTTAGGTATTTACCTTATATAGATAATATGTGCAATATTAATAAATGCCTACACATAATTATGTATAGGTATATATTTCACAATTTTGCCGTTATTCATGTATTTACATTTTACTGGTCTGTATCACGTCCCATATTATGCATGTCGTCCCGGGGAAGGTGCTGGGGATGGCGATAACTCGAGGCATAATATTTATGTCTTCGGGCACACCACCACCACCACCACCAAAAATCTCTCCGCAACTTACCCGAAAGAAAAGAAATACAAGTTTTGCCATCTTTAGCAGGCTAGATCTGCTGCTAAAGGAGCCCTAACATTTTGTTGGGAAATCTTATAACGCTGCCAAAAACGAAAACCAACCCGGCTTAAAATCTGAATTTTTTTAGTCTTTGGTAAACGAGACATTGGTCTTATCTTGTGACTTCTCTCTGTAATACCTACAAAAGCTATAAATGCAGTAGTTTTGTGGGATATAAAGTGGTAATTAAATAACCGCTCAACAACGCTCAATAGCCAACCATTTCAAATTCTTGCATATATTTCAATAATATTTCATTTTGTTTCACTTTATGCAAAAGCAAAAGAAGGAATATTTGTATAATCCCGTTTGTCGGACTCGCTATTTGGTTGGTATTTTTTATTCTTGCATCCTTTAATTTTGGGCTAATTTAGCATGTCACGTTCGTGCCCTTCAATTTTCTCGGTCTGAGGTCAGTGTTATGTGTAGTATTATTGTGTGTAGATAGATAGTTTGTTTATCGCAATTTATCATAAAATTATTATCCAAATATGAGCATGTAAAATCAAATGTTTGCAAGTTCAATTCACAATTTACATTCATGCGTATGTACTTTAGGTTTTAAAAAATATAAGTACCTATTTGATATGCGGCTTAGGTAGTGCGATACCGGTATCTACCTATCAACTGGCATGGAACGATGGGCTTAAATATATACAAAATATTTCATATTTCATCTTACATGCTGAAATGAAATAATAATCATAACAATTATGCACTAATAACTCTAATATTATTTATTCCTGCATATTTCCCTCGCTCCTATACAGGTATGGCATGCGAAAAGTTTATCGTGATTTGATTTGGTACAAACATTTCTCGGCTTTATTTCTCTATTCTACAATAAAATTGTTTAGAATGTGTAGAGTTCGTTACAGATGAGGATCTTGATCATTGCACTGATGAATTAAATTGGTGAGGATGGATGTGAGGTTTTTATGATTTTCGTATCGGATCTTGAACATATCTTTTCATGAATTATTTTCAATCTCAATCTTCTACAGCGAATAGATTTAAATCAATTTGTCTATATACTTAGCACACTATATTCATCTGTCACCCCAAATATCTCCCGAGCTTCGCAATTGTATTTGTGCTTGAACTAATAATCACCCTGATTGGGTCATTAACAGCAACCAACGTTAACTTTTCCATATCTTCATTAACTAGGGGAAAGAAGTGGCAGTTTTAAACTATCAATCAACCAGTCTAGAGGAATTTGATGGGATACTAACACTAACTATGTATTTAGTCGTTATCAGCGTTATCTTATCAGCTTGCTACAAAATTGCTTTATCTTGATTTCTCCCAGCGATTATGATATGACTCAATCTGCAAATCTGCCATTGCCATTTATTTTCAAGTTTCAAATCAAGAATGACGAAACTTAAGGACCAAAGTTGTACCCATTAGTGGAGGGTGCAGAAAGACGAGAGAGGGTCGATTATTATTAGTGACTTGCAAAATTGCTTTTCCTCATTCCTCTCAAATTCTCCTTTCTCACGTTTCGATCCAATAAGGAATTACTGGCAACGGGTTTAGTTTTTAGTTAACTGAAATAGAGCCTTAGAATTGTGAAATGACAGCACCAAACTGACCACCTCACCGCCATCACCACCACCGCATCCTCTAATAATTTTCATGATGATATAATAATATGACTTGTCATTAGTGAGCTGAATTGTGTATGCTCATCGTTCTTCATTCTAGCCCTAGCCTTTTGCTTTTTAACAGCTATTTGTCTTTGGCTAATCAGCATGAAATGAGATATTTCCTAAATTGTAATTTTTCTTGTTGGTGATTAGATTCCCACTAAGGGTAAAATTCTCTGAAACAGCCTCCCTCATTTTGCTCTCTTGACTATAAACAAAACAAAGGAAGGGAATGAGAAATTTCCCTTAACAAGCGAAACACTCATTTTTTGGTCATTATAATTGAGATAATGAAGAAAGGCTGGGGAACAAAATGCAGAATTATACCAGGGAAAATTGCCAAGTCTCAGGACTTTTACGTTTTACCTTTAATGACGAAGGAACAGCGTCAAGTTACACGGTTTCACTATACTTCCCCATCACCATCTCTGTTAACAACATATAAAAACAGGTAGATTGTAGATTGTGCCCGGGTGGCGGTGCCGGTTGAAGCAGTCATATAAAGGAGGAGGTACAAGTGGTAAATTGCATGTGTGAGGGAGTGTCTCTACATTTATGACCCTTTTTTAATGTTGGAAAACACAAAAAATGTTAAAGATACTTCCCGGACTCATTAGACGTTAGAAGAAAAAGAAACCTTAAACCTACAATTGAACAGGTAATATCACTCACTCATCGTCAGAGTCAGAAGCTAGAGTAAAAACTAGTTCATCAAAGCGTAACAGCATAAATAAATACATGTCTTTGCAAAAACAACAATAAAAATGGACGGTTAAAAAAATTACAAGGATGAACTGGGAAATTGTAATTGTTATGCAATGCCCATTCATAGGGAAATTGCAATTGTTATGCAATGCCCATTCATAAACTTGGTCTTTGTCTTTGCCTTATACGTTCTTATTGGGAGTTAATTATTGTTAACATGACTCTATGACCATGTCCCATGACCATCCACTGGAAAGGGTTTCAAATAAACATATTTGAAATTGCATTATCCCATCGGTTTCCTTTTCGGTTAGATTGTGGTCGCTGTCATTGTCATTGCCAAGTCTGAAATTCGCAATCAGATCATGATCTAAAAAACAAGATTTGGCTATCATGCACTCATTCCAAACTCCATTCAGTTTAAGTCAAGAAAGTGCTTCTCATCCCATCATCATCATCCTTCCTTGCCATACCAGTACCAGTTCCTATCATTAAAAATAATACATTTTTTACACGAAAAGGTTTTATGTTGTTGTGTGCGAAAAAAATAAAGTCTACCAGCTTACGTAAGCTTAAGTAAGAAATCTTTCTCTGACTATGAGATAAATATTGGATTGTTGCTAAAACTCAAATCTCAAAACGAGGAAGATGAGATGAGATTGAGAATTGAGATGAGAAAGGAAGCATTTTCTATAAACTCTCTAAAGCCATGTCATGCCTTACACAACACACATAAGTTGAGTGAATAAGCCAAGCCAGCGCCGGTATAGCGGTCATTGCCTTCTCCCTCGTCGATCTCCTGAAATTTTAACCAGTCTTTTGTGAAGAGAAAATCAAGAAAAAAATATGAGTCTTCATCGGTTTTTTGGTTACTTTACTTTATTCATAATATATTTTTTCACGGAAGAGGCTCAAAAATATACGAATGAATTCATACACAATGTACCTACATGGGAGTGTGTGTGGAACAGGTAAATGAGCTGATCAATATGGCTCTCTGGCACAACTTGCAAAATAATGAATTTTTTCTCTCGATGTTTAAGAAACTAGAGTGGTATTATGTGTACCTACTTGAGCTTTACTTGGACTATTGAAAAAATGAATCCTTTAGCAATTTGATGGAGCTAAAGTGGCCCTGGTCCGGTCCTCATTCTCATCTCATTTCAGTTTTATTCAACTAGGCACACACGGTCATAATGGGGGATGATCAGGCGTATTCTTCTCAATTACACTTTGTCTTGTCTTCGTAGCCATCTAAAAATCGGATGGATGGTTCCTCTTTGGAAGATAAAGATGAGTTTTTTTATTGCACTGTTTGTTTTGCACATTGTTTCTTTGTCAGATATCAAAAATCCAAAGTTGCTCTGATCTGACGTGTATATATTTTTTGCAGATTTGCATACTGCATATTTTGTAAAGCCTAATAAAAGGAAAATGAGATTGAGAAATCATGTCATATCCATTTTGGTATGTAGCTTTGTTTACTTAAGGCATTTGCTTAGCTTTTATATAGTTATATCGGAGATCTTTTGAATTTTGCGAAATGTCCTTTTAATTAAAATACAAGTACATTTCAAATTGCGAAACATTCGCAATAACTTATTTGACTTACGGTAGAAGGAGGAGGATGAGGATAACAATGGCTTAAATTATGATACACTCATTCATGAGCGTTTTATTAACTTGAGGAGGGATTGCACAAGTAGCAATTTCATTGGGAAAATAGGAAGGGGCAGAGCTACCTGGTCAGACAGAAACGTTAGAAAAGGACGTTTCAATACAAGGATGAAATTAAATTAGCCTTTACTTAATGTTAGGTATGTACAATTATATTGTACTTTTCGTCTCTGTGTTCATCTCTGTGATATGGAAAGGAAATACGTTTTGGTAGGGGAGCTCGAATTGTAATTTGGAAAACGGATGTTGCAAGCAATTACGTAATTAAATAAATTTACCGCCCCATGACCCTGTCATTACATTATACAGACGAGACGGACATACATAAATACAGTTTAACTTTAAGTATTACTGTCACTTTAAATATCTTCATGCCAAAAGCTTAGGATATGGGCTTAGTACCTATTGTCAGTATTAAATAACTTTATTAAGAGCTTTTATTCCTGTATTATGAAACAATACATGACATGTTTCAAGATGATTCTGGGTGGTATTTTTTTAACTATCTAGACTGATCACGATAGAACCCGGAAGGAAGTCCTTCTGCGACTCTTTTAAAGTCTCGATCGGGTACACAAAATTCTTCTGTGTAGTACCAAATGTTTGTGAGCGTCTTCATTAAAAATTGGAATATAGAAACCAACCATGTCACGATACCCAAAGATCCTGTTTCGTCTTCTTCACACCGGATTTTCTCCGTTAAATAAGTAAACACCTCCATTTGGAGATGTCAAGAGAAGATTAAACCAATTGCCATATATTACATGATTATACATTGTCTTATTCCTCCCGATTAGAATGTTCTTTACTCCTTATGCGGACAAATCATCACAACTCGGTTGGTTGTTACATAATCCATCTGGGTGATTGCGAATGTGTGGGGGCGATGTACCGTATTATGCGGTCGACAAAATACTGCGTACTTACCTGATACCTGATTATAATGCAATACCTATCTCTGGTTTGGTTTAACTTACTTCCCATAAGTTTGGCTTCGGCTTTGACTTTGGCGAGGTGATTTGGTAGTTGATTCCGAAAGGATTAAAAAAGGTGGTTTAAATAGGGTAAGTAAGGAAAACAGACGGGTTATGCAAAAAATATAAATGATGATGATTGCTTGAAGAAAAATGAATTTTTCTTCTAACTTACCCAGGCCATATCATTAATACTACTATTACCGTACGTCTTCACAAATATATCATGAAATATATTACATAACTTGATAAGAAATTCATAATATTCCACATTTTCGCCTAAAACTGAGTCAGAGAATTTTTTTTATTATTTTCAATGTGAAAGAAAATGTTAATGATGATGATAGGTTCCTTCCCCCCATTGCTGCAGGGAGGGAGGAGTGCGTGAATGTGCGTTATATAAGATGAAATGACTGATGATAATGATGATCCGGTTTTTACCTACCCCTTTTGGTGGTGTGTGTGGTGTGGTGTGGTGGAGTGGTTGAAAGGTGAAATTATGTAACTCAAATACAGTAACTATGTTGCATATCATTCATATCACACAGACACAGATTGAAATAACGAAGAACTGTGAAAGGACTCTCATCATCATTATCATGATCACCGTCAGTGAAAAAAAAAATCATCCTCAGATTCGGACTTGGAGGAATCCCTTTCTTCCTCAGAACTACACGCTAACTACCAGAGAGAGGATTTGGTATTGCCGAAAAA
>JAQIXQ010000330.1:0-34324 GCA_034700485.1 Pseudosinella alba | reverse complement strand
TTTGGGGTACTGTGACACACCCCGCGAGATGTGGTTTAGTGCATTTCAATGACCAAATACTTTTTAAACCTATAGTATATTTCATACTGACAGTTTTTCAATTTGTCCATTTTATGGATTTTTGCAGCAAACCGTACTATACCTAGGAAAGCAAAACTTTATTTTGAGAGAGCTTACGATTAGATGAAATAAGTTTTAACTAGCTTAGGTTTCTCATCATCAGTCATCTAGTTGAAGACATTAGTAGGCTAGCCATGTACGTAGCCTGTTAAAAATTAATTTGAATTTGACGCACCGACATAATGAAATCTAAGAAGATTGTAGTCATGCGACGAATGTGTGTTACGATAACAGTTCTGCACAATATCGTTCTGTGCTTCGGACAGATCGATATCAGCCACATTTGCTAATACTTTCACGTTAATAAAAACACTCTTTCAAATTAAAAGAAGAGTATGGTAAAATGGCAGTTCCCCGTATGCTCCATATAGGGAATACGAAATTGTAAATTCATTATCATATCCAACAAATATTTTAGACGGGATTGGTATGTTCCACATAAATTATGAAAAAAATGAATTTTCATACGGGGGTAACAATTTAAAAAGAAAACCGTAATCCGAAATTACCTTCAGTTCAGTTGTCCATTTGTACACAGAAAGAAACTCGTAAAAAATGTATTTTACAAAAGTAATTATTAATAAGCAAATATTTTTATCCCGGCTTAACGAGGTGAACCGCAAATCTGTATTAAAAATACACACCATCTTTAAATATAGCAATTAGGGAACGTGAAGAAGATCAGAGGCCGCAAACTCAGGCATGACCTTACGATCTGATAAAAGATGAGTCGTCGTCGTCTGCATTGTGTATGTAGATTAGCGTTGCCATCGTAACAATTATGTATGCTCCTCAAGTTACACATGTGAGTAGTATAGAAATAATCCATCTTGCGCCCTACCCGGCGGGCGTCTTGCGGGTGAATTTAACCCTTGGCTTTCCATAAGAAAACACCTCTTTTTTCTGGGTATGCCTGGAAATTATATTCGATTTCGTAGTCTATGTTGAAGGGTTCGGTTTCTAATGTTGTGGGGCATAAGGCTTCCATAAGAGGTAACAACCTATTTGTTTTTCTGCCTCTCCCCTTGTCAACATTCCCCATATGAAAACCGGTATTTCCGCTTTTCCCTTCCGTTTCCCCATGTACCTAAAAAATAGGTATGTCCACTTTTCCATATTTGTAAACAAAAAGTGTTTTTTAGATACAAAAACGTCATGAAAACAAAATGATATGAATTTTATGGGAAATACAGGTAACTTCCAGGGGAGAGGCAGAAAAACAAATAGGTTGTTACCTCTTATGGAAGCCTTATGGCCCACAACATGGTGATAGAAACCCTTCAACATAGACTACGAAATCGAATATAATTTCCAGGCATACCCAGAAAAAAGAGGCATTTTCTTATGGGAAGTTATGGGTTAAATTCACCCGCAAGACGCCCGCCGGGTAGGAGGCAAGATGGATTATTTATATACTACTCATGTGTAAAAAAACGTTTGAATATTTGCGAGGATGGCAAGGTATGCCATGCCTCCACTAATGATTGAAACTACAAGCATGCGTATCCTGCTTGACTAGATTCAAGATGACAATCCGAGGACCGCTAATATTGCGGAAACGGGTGGGGGTGTACAGTCCCTACGTGCTATAGTATGATTTACGCTTCTCAAATTTGGGTAAATTAGAATTATGCCATAAACCACTCATTCGAACTTTGGGTCTGTCATTCGATTTACTCTGCAAATAAAAATGCCGTGTTAAATTTGATAAACAATCGCATATATGTAACATTAGCAACTAAACACAACTCCAACCTTTCGACAGCATGGCCTGAACTAAAGAAATAATCATAACTATAACTGCTCCAAAAGAAGTTACTTTGGAGTAGACAAACCAAAATAATTTTGCAGTTTAACTTGGCTTGTCATGAAAATTTCCAGGAATAAACTCGACTATTTTTGCTTTATAAACTCCATTCCTACCGTATTTCTTACAAATTTTGATAAACAGAAGATTGCAATACTTGCCCTAACTGGAAACCGAATTTTATTTTAAACAAAGTTTATGCATTAAATGAAAGGATAACTAGAATAGCTTAGTTTGGTTTTCATTTCAAAATGGGAATTTTTTTTATAGCATCGACGAAAATAAATAGGTCATGCTGACTGCTGACGCGCTGGATACTTTTCATGATATATTCAACAATAGTCGGGATGGAATTAGTTAGGGATATGACAATGTTGGTCTTGTCCCTAAGAATTAAAATTGGTGACTTAATAGTTTTATGATGATTATAAGCTCAGAGTCAATCATGTGCACGATTTTGGCAGTAACAAGTCATAATAATCCATTTGGGATGGACCAATATCTTTCCATAAAGGTCACAGGACAATTTCAGTGTAGAAATTGTTCTCATATAAATGAATGTTTACGAATCACGATTTCTAAGTTGATTTCATCGTCACAGCTGGAACTGAAGGAAATTAGGCATAATTAGGAATGAATGGGGGTTCACCATTGGCTGCTGCCAACCACCTTTGCGAAAAATGTATTTCGCAAATGTAACTAACAAGTAAATTAACAATTAGGTTTGGAACATGAAGATTGACTGGAGACATGATGACTTAAAAAATACAAGAACTCAAAATGATTGCAAATTATTTTCGAAATAGTCCCTTATACATGCAATTTTTACACGGGTTCACGTAGATAGTCAAACTCATGGCGTGTTTTTATGTTATATTGTCAGAACCACCGCTCATAGCTGGGCGAAAGGTTCCGTATCCTTAAAATGGGAATCATTAGTACACTGAACATTTATTCACTTTGATAGCTTAAAATGATATGGGCCTTGAGGGAAGGGTAATTAGTAGCACTAAAATTTTGGCATTATATCAAGCATTTAAATTGTAGATACATGGATCAGTTTAATGATCTGCTGTTACTACGAATTAATGCATATATTAATGTGTTGCATTCTCTCATTGAATCAACCAAGGAAATACTTTTGCGGAAATGTATTCGGTAAAAGTAATTAAATACAAGGGAATAAATAGTTAGATTTAAGACAAAAAGATTAGTTGAATGGACGAGAACATCAAAGGTAAGGATATTAAATTTGAACATAATATTCTTCTACGATGTGCTCGGGTTCACGACGATGATCAGAGGTTTCAAACTCCGGCATGCCCTTTTATGATCTGGTGAATGGTTCAGCATAACTGGAATTAGTCTTCGTAGCTAACTGAAAGTAGAGCAGACATGCTTAGTAAATGTTTCAATCATCTCATGTAACTCCTCAAATCAATATTTGTAAGGGTTTGCCTCACATTCCTAAAAAAATATGGAGCAAAATTAACTATGTCAACTAAAGATAGGTAACAGACAAAAACCGAAACAAATGTATGGATTTTCCTCAAGGAGTAGTATTGTGAGCATAACTAGACTTAAATGTTTTGGTGTTCACATTTAATTTTAAATTATCATATTATAAAGATGAAACATCACCGTAGTAGCTAGCATAAGTGGCAAACTGTCTACCGGCAATAAATCATTACTAAATCATTCCATCGAATATCAAATATTCCTCGAAGAAGTTACATTACAATAGTTTAAAACATTACAATGCTATTTATATAAGCTTACGATTAGTTAGCGTCAGTTACAATTAGACAGGGTTAGTTTTCTTATCATAATATAGCAATATCATTAATTTCTTCTTCCGATTGGCTTCACAGAATGTCAAATATTGATTAACCAAGCGAGCAATGTATGCTTAATGGTCACAATTTAACTAATGATCTAATTTTAATTAATTACAAAGAAATGCAACCTGAATTGGCCACTGGCGAAATTAAGTCTCATGGAATTCGTAGGTGTGAGTTAGCACTACTCCCTATCCATATAAAAGTATTATAGATTTAAGGGATCATATATATTCATTCATTCGTGCATATTATACGACTTGAATGTATACAAACCCTACCAAAGTAATTCTGCAGGTTTATAATTTTCCTATTCATAGCCTACTCTTTAAAAAGTTTCATCAGTTTCATATCTTTGAATTTGACTTTACTGGTCATTAAACTATTAATTCACCAACTACCAAACCATTTTAAATTACCTCAGATAATCTACCCCTACTTACTAACAAATGAACAAAAAAAATAACAATGTTAAATAGTAATTAAGGAAAATTTTGGATTATGATATTGTAACAGTAGGATAAGTTAAAAGTATAGAAGGTAAATTGAGTATTAATGGTACCGATTTGCAATGTCCTATGTAAAAAGAATTATGCAGCGTCCATTATATAGTCAGATATAAAAGTTTGGGCTGGGACGCCAGCATGTACGTACAGCTCCACGGCAATCACTCTTGGAAGTTATGTCTGTTTTAGCTCTTCTTGAGCTGACTCGCTTAGGTACTGGCTGTTAGCTAAATGTCTTACGCTGACTCCACACATTCCCCTCAATATATAATGTATAATTTTGTATCTTATCGATCAATACTTATTTTTAACTTTACAAATCTGAAAATGTTTTAGACACAATGATGTTACAATTTTCTATTTATTATGATATCTTGACAATGATTTTTAATTATTATCTTTTTAGAAGCACAAATTATGCTCAATTAAATAAAATTACTATGCGTATATATGATTAATTGTGCTGCACTTTGACTTTCATTAGTTTATATTTATTTTCCAACACAGGCATTGTTGTTTTATATTTGCCTGCTCTAACAAGTAAGGAGCTCATTCTTGCAATCCCTTCATATATGTAAAATTATTTGCCAAGAATCCATGATGAACATTCATAAATTGTTTTCAGCGCAATTATTGCAAAAAATTACACGGCATTACATTACTTCTGAAGCTTGACATTATTCAATATTGTCTAGAGCATTATTCGTTTTCAGGGATAACACAAATTGCTCTCTGGAATATTCTACAGGCATTTTAATAATACATTTATTATCTTACTAAAGATAGTAGTAATACAAACTTCTACTACTATATGATTTTCATAGGTTTCAATCGTAAATCGATTTTTGCCTCGTGAATCGATTTCCGCCTCATATTCGGAAATTCCTTTTAACCCAAACCAACATTTTCAATGAATGGACCCAAAAAATAAATATTTTGGTATTCGTCTACTGCATTTCGGGATATTGATGTAAATGCGCAGCAATTATTATTATTATTTCTATTTTCGCATTGAAAAATATTGCCATGTCCGTGCGATCCAGCCGTTGAGCATCACCGCGACATGACTAGATGACTTTGTTCCAGTCCTTTGGTGGGGTAAGTAGATGTTCAATACAATTATAAAACTAATAACTAATATCATCATATTTCTGCCATTAACTGCAAAGTTATTAAATTTTCTTTATCTTGGCTATGTCCATTCTAACTATTCCTCAGTAATATATTGTTCTTCATTCTCATTTGATTTGCTAACAAAATGTCAATGTCTACAGAGAATTTTTTTTGTATTCAGCAATAACAATCCCGTTAAAGAAAATGATGGCATGGTAAGACTCGTCCATAATCATAAAATAATATTTCACACTACCGCGCTGGTTTGGGTCTTTCGTCTTTGCAGGAGTTCTCATTTGGGTTGCAAACTTCATGCAATAGAATTGAATTTGTTCAAATTCATGTTTTTTTTCCTAAATAAAAAGACAAAGGTTTTTACATGAATGGTGTTCATAAGCGTGACCGTCTTTCCGAGATGATGATAATGATCAGGTCCAAAAAGTTGAATTACTCATTTTTGCAGTTTTTTATTGCTGTTTCTGAAATAAAATAAAATGTTGTTGAAAACTCATGTAGTAAATAAACATAACTCGATTAAGAAAAGGTGTGGGTATGCTGATTGAGTAGGTGTTAAAAAATGCATTTCGCAATTTTATGGCTCTTGTATATTATGGAAGATATATACTATTTTTATAACCTGATTTGAATATTTCTAAATATGTATATGTATAGTCATTGGATATTGTCACATCCAAGTAATATGATTTGATATGATGTATTACTTTATTAGTGTTACAGGCACTCTTTATCTGGATGTAATTAATGGCTGATAAATACATTCGAAAATAATATATTTATCTATTGTATTATTAATCATGATCAATGGTCAAGTACTCACTTTTGACACTTATTCGCAATAATATTGCGTACTCGGAAACATGTTGGCTTACACCTACGCAATTTTCTGCGTCTTTCGGATTTGCGTCAATAAATTCTAAGTTGATGTACTCAGACTTATTTGGGTCACAACAGGTAATTTGTTTATTTAGAACCATCAGTATATTTAAAAAATTATTTGAGTTATAAGGAGCATTTAATTCATCAGATTCTGCATTAAATAGATGCCCATTAAGAAGACGCATAAAATTGGGCCAGCATTACTCTCTCTCGTCTCTTACATCATGAGAATATGATCCTTCCTCCCTTCATCCTGAATTTTAAGAGTATCTTTAAGCCTGGGTTTCGCAACTTTCCGCATTTAGTAAATTTGTCAAAAGCAGGTTGCCTATTATGTCATCCTCCCTTTCTGTTGCTCATTGTCAGTCCCTTTTTTACTATTTTGGTAATTTATTAAGGTTCATTGCTATAACTGGAACTTAAACATTATTGTTATTATTGTTAATGGCAATTTGTTTATGTTGCTAATTTTTATAACTATACACACTCAACTTATATTTTCTTATCTAATCACTATAGTTGGCAATTAGCAACTAAAGCAGCAAAAATGCTCTTTAAGGATAGATGCCTGTTAACAGGCTCAGTAAAGCAAGCGGAAAACGACGATTCCAAATATGTGAATTTTATTTTTTGAAAAAGCAAAAAAAAGCAACAAAAGCAACTATATTTTTGGAAAGCCACAAAATTAATTTATGAGCATAAATATCATCTTTTCGGAAATTTGAGAAATTATGCATGCAATTCAAATTTTAGGTAAAATATCACTTTTCTTGGATAAAATTCGATTTTTTTTTTTGCAAAAATCAGGCACTCATTGGGTAAAATCGTACACTTTTCGGATAGTATCTACCGCTTTTTTGGTACAATTCCGTACTTTATGGGAAATATCTGACCACGTTTAAAAAAAATTGAAAAATTTTACCAAGTTTTATGCTAGTATATCTATCCAAAATTTGAAAAAGCAATAAAACAAACTATTTTTTTGGGAAAAGGGCGTAAAAAATTTCTGAAAAAGGGCAACTTTTTGTACATGTAAATGTACCATCTTAAGATATATTTATACTTTATAAGTAAGCAAGTACCTGATTGCCTATCATGGCCAATTAAGTTACACCCACCCTTACTGGGGAATGGTCCATAGTTTCCCCATGTTTAAAATATGTATTCTATGGCCTAATAAACAATGTTTCTACACAAAATGTATTATTAAAGCATACTATCAATGTTACATGTAACTTTTGTTAAACTATCAGCGGTCATTTCTTTTTAATAAAATATAGTATGATGCACATTATACAAACAACTACAATAGAAATAAATTAAGGAAGTGACACACACAACGCAATTTAGAGCAGTGGTAATTCACGCAATGCATTTTGTCCGGTTGTTGCATAAACCCATGTAACAGTTACCGGGTTACGTTACCAGTCCAGAACAAAGAAATTTTAAACGGGAAAGAAAGTAAACAATTTTTTAAAAGATATTAATGCGGGAATGTATTTATTTACCATTATCATCTACATTCAATAAATAGGTGTACATACCCTAAAATAGTTATAATCGTCAGGAACCTTTAAAACCTTTTAACTTTACAAAATCTTAATTACATAAAAAGGTACAGCTGTTTGTTGGGTTGTGTTAATTTCAACAAATTTGTTTAGGATTCAAACAACTGGATAATTTCCGCATTTATTTTGTTATTCTTCAACTGTGTATCGCATATATTTAGCAAATTTAGCAAATTCTTGGATTCGAGATCCTGGATAGCTATATCATTTTTTTTTATATCCTTCAATACAATATGATATGGGGTCTCTCCTGAATCATTCATTGAGTACGGATCTGCGTTGTTATCGATAAGTAATTTAACATATGCAAGACAATCGCTCTTCAGAGCTGTCTTTGATTTCACTGCATAGTGTAGAGGGCTATTTCCCAACTCATCTTTGCTATTCACATTAACGCCCAAATGAAGCAGTAGACGTGCTGCCTGGAAATGCCTCTTAATGACCGCATTATGAATTAAACTCCCACATTTGGCATTCAGTCGAGCACTATATCTCTGAAGAATTATACCGGTTTCGAAAAGTTTCCCAGGTCCATATGTGTCATAATACTTAATTGCATTTGTCAGTGAATTGAGTCCCTCCTTATTTAAAGTATTTACGCCTAAGCCACATTCCTTGATAAGAAACTCAAGGACACCGAAATTTCCCTCCCGTGAAGCCACATGGAGCAGCGTATCCCCATTACTCCCCTTCCATTGAATATTGGATCCATATTTGATTAAATTTCGAACCGTGTTCTCATTTCTTCCTTCCTTGACAGCTTTGGCCAAAACGGAGTATCCTTTTTCTTTAACAGAATTGAAATCTGCTCCGAGTTTTCTAAAAAGTCCTAGAGTTTCTGGAGTTGGGTCAAAATATTTAACGATGGACATTAGTGGCGTTCGCGACCATTTATCCTTTAATTGAAAAAGCTGCCGGAGGCTACCATCCGGAATATGGGTGAGGAGTATGTAAAATTTCTCCGATTCTTCATTCGAATAGTCTTGATGTAGAACGGTGAGACCGTAAAAATCATCTTGTACATGTACATTTGCCCCTAGTTTAATTAGCTCTATTCTAAGCTGAATGTCAGCATATTTGGCGAGTAGTGGCGATCTTGCCCCGGTATTACATGCCTCCATAAACTTTCGATTATTGAGACTAAAGAACATTCTCATTATCTGAACTCTTTGCTCAATTATCAATTGATGATGATTATGGTCCTTATAATGTTGCTCAAGACTAAAACAGGAATGAAGTAGTTGTTCAAAATCTTTGACTATTTTCAGAAGTCCCTTCTCCTTGACTAGATATTCTACGGTGGTGAGTCTAGCCCCTTTGACGGCAGCATTAAGAATAGCTATCTGTATGTCCTGTCCAAATTCATAATGATGCTGTTCAAATCTGGCCAAACCAATTTTTACCAGTTCCAAACAAGAGCATTCTGCGACGTGAATCAGGAATTTTTCCTTAAATATTTTCGGGGCACGATGCTCAAAAGCGTTGCCACGTTCGAGGAATTTGAAGATGTGCACAAGGTCGTCTCTTGAACATGCATATGCAATTTCATCTATCATTTTTTTGTGAAATTCATCCATGATAAAGTGTATTCGTATCACTTCCGTCTCTTTAAAATCGTTGTGATCAGCAATGATGGAGTCCATGAAGAAAGTTATAACAGGGTATTTAAAATATACATCTGTCAAAAGTTCAATATAATCGAAACCTGTCAAGTAATTTTTAGTTCTCAATATATTACGGAACACGAAATCAGTCAACTCTTCCCCCCAACCCTTCCCGCTCCTCATCCTGTCCATAATATACCAGGAGATGGAGAACTCTGCCAATGTTCTATGAATAAATCTGTGGGATCCCACTGGCCCAGTCGATTCCACTATGCCAATTTTTAAAATTTCGTCCATTTGAATGGGAGGGAATAAGTGTTTCAAATTTGAATAATATTTGGGAAAAATTGTCTGCAAGCTCAGATTTACGTGCATATCCATAATGGATTGTTTGTCAAAATTGCTAATTCTATATGAGGTAATGTACTTATCCAGCTTTTTATCGATAAATCGGAGATATAGATTGGTGATGGAGTCAATGCCAATGGAAAAGGGGGTTGACGACCAAGTATCAGCTTTTACATAACCCCATGCATCCTCCTTGTAAACCTCCCCAATCAACAGGCACTGAAGAGGATTTCCAGCAATGTCCCGGTCCTTGGAGTTCATTTTATTGTTCAGGGATTTCAGACAATGACTGGCAAATTGGCGGATTCTTTTGACATCAATGGAAGCCTTATCCTGCAGCCAGAATGAGGTGAGAAATTGTACCTGGTCGACGTCCGAGAATGGCTGGATATTAAACCCAAGCAAATTTAATTTGTCCTCCAATTCATGCAGCAAATGTGGTCGGGACGTGACCCAGAGTCGTACAGACTTGAAGGACATTCTGATAGTTTGTAGCATCTCATGCGCCACCTTGAAATCTGTTGAGCCCAATTCATCAAAGCCATCAAGGAGGAGCTCAATGAGCGGTGGTCCTTCCTCTGATTTAGCATTTAATTTGCATTTTAAAACCTCTTCCGCGCTCGAATTTTTACAAAGCAGTTTCTTCAAGGCAGACTCGACATATTTGGGGGTAGGTTCCCTGCCACTGCCGCCAATGTTCTTGATATGGTCGATAAACTCGGTGATAGCCAGGAAAAATATTAGCCTGTCGGGGCAACTCTTTTTCAACCTTCTCCCAATATTGGCCAGCAGGACGGACTTGCCCATTCCAGGACTATCTGAGATACAAATAGCCCTATCAGAACTGGAACCCAGGCTTCTGCAAAATTCTTCTTCTGTCAATTCTATCTGCGACTCGTCTGGACAAACACATCCTTGAATTACACCCATCTGCCCTCTCGACTTGATCCATCGTAGCTTCCCATCTCCATACCGGAGCAGGTGCACGTGCTGTTGGGTCTTGCTGCAAATCCGATCAAAATGGAGGGATGTTTCCAAGAGCATATACTGGCCTGTGATGCTTCCACACCGAAGTTGGTCGCCAGAACTATATGTCATTTTACTTCCTGCCAAATTGCTCAGTTTGTGATGTTCTATACCAATAAAAAGGAATATGTCCTGCGAAGTTACTTGAAAAATTGCAGTTGGAGAAAGAAAATATCGGGAAAGCAATCTCCGATCAACGTAATAGCTCAAGTCTTTCGGGATCGTGTCTTTGAATAATTTAACTGTCCCCGCTGGATTGTCGTTAGTTCTTATCCCATTCTTAAGAGCTTCTGCAATGCAGGCAAAAATACATAATTAATTAACAAGGAATATAGAAAGAAACCATAAATACTCTCCTCAACCTTCTAATCTGTTACTTACCAGCACAATCTTTTAATCCATTGTTGTTCAAGATCCGGACCAACACTGAGAGGGTAGCCTCTCTACTTTTTCTTGTAACCCATTCCTCTAGAAGAGCACACAGCGTGTCTGTCAAAGTGAAGATCGCCAGGAGATAATTCCTCCGCAATTCCTTGATCAACACCGTTGGCGTTTCTAAATCAAGTGCAATATCGGTCCATTTCTCAATAAAGAGGTGGAATGATGGAGATGATTTTAGGAGGGATACGACCTTGGTAATTGGGCAACCTGAAGAAATACAGTCACAAAATTAAAAATGGCAGCCTATGAATGAATTGGGGCCATACATTATTATGGAATTGATTGTTTTTAATTCAATTCTATACCTTGTTGCCCGATGATAATGTCCCACGTAGCCATTGTAATGACCTGGATTTTTCGTATACTTTTCTTGGTCTTAACCACTTAACGATTAACTAGGTTGAAATTAAATTGTGTATTCTAAATATTTATAGAACTACTTATTTATGAAACTAGAAATAACTTGATACTATTTGTTTTTGAGTAGGCTGAAATATGAAAGACTTTTTGCAAATGTCCACCCAACTGTCAAATGCAGTAATTCGGATATGAGATACGAAGGCTGTGAAGTCCCAGTTTATATACTTGCATTTGCTCAAGTGGATTTTATTACGCAGTTGTTCATTTAATCTCCAAAGTTATTTTAACAGATATTACATAACATGGGAATTCCAGTTGACCAAAACATAATGATCACGATCATGAAGCATGCTCAATTAATGTCAAGCTGATAAAAGACAGTAAAAATGCCGAGCCCGAGGTAAGTGTTTTTCACCAAGATATCTAAATTCCGAGTAAAGACTTTGACATGGAATTTCCTGATAACCCTTATCTTGCACTGCAGGAATGGAAATGTGTATGAAGTGTAAAATGAGTTTGCAGTAGAAATATATGAGGAGCATCCTCTTTCTAGGACAAATAATTTGAACAAATACTTTACCGCAAACAGTGCCAGCAGAAAAGAAAGTGGTATATATTCACCCAATAAGAGGTAAGGTATATAATTGGCAATTGTCAATTGTGTTGGATGCAAACACGGCAATATATTATTCTGAATAAAAATATTATACTAGGACCAAGTGTGTCGATAAATAAAAAGGAAAATATTAAAGTGACAAAGCTTCAGAATAACTGCAAATATTTGTACAAGCAGGAAAATTAGTTTAGTTTTATCATACGCACGCATATTATGCCCAAAGTTCATTTTTCCATTCCAAAGGCTACCTGATGACGATATAGACGATAAGCTTCAGTCCCAGATTTGGGACGAGGGGTGATGTTATTGTATGTTCATCCCACTTATAAAAAATATTTGTCTTATCTTGTGTCATCAATCGATCAATCACACTTGTTCCGCAAACTGCAAAATATACTTATGTATATTTGCTCTATTGCCAACAAATCGTGCAATGTAATTCCTGCAGATTTACTGCTTAATTTGGAAATGATTTTGCACTTAATGGCAAAGCATGAGGAAAATTCCACATTTCTTGTGCAGTCGTATATTCCACGTCTTATGCCTGTTAGCGGATCATAGTTTCATTTTTCAATTACGTACGACTAATTAATCTAATTTTCCTTGCCAAAGCTAAACTGTTACATTCACATAAACTCGAATAGGGTCGGACACGTTACCTAAATCTAAATTTCATGCAAGACAAATTATGCCCGCGTCATTCACAAAAACATGACTATTTGTATGAAAGAAAGAGCGAAAACTCATTGAGTAAAAAATATTTTATTGTGTTGACGAATACCAGGTCAATGATCTCTTACATGGATTGTGATGTGATATTTATGTTTACTTCGTTGTTGCATGCATTTTCTTTTCTTTTCACTCCATTCCCATCCCACGCAAATTTTGCAGGATTGCATCTCAAAGCATTACCATTTGTTTTAACAATAGTCTTATGCATATTTCATACCATATTCACAAAGGGAAAAGTCAACCGTTGAAATGAAGCTTTTTGTGAAAAGTGCTGACGATGAGACCGCATGCATATGGAATTGTCAAAGTAGAAAACACTTGACGTCCCATATTTACCAAAGCTAATTAAATTCATATAAGTTTAAAGGTTTGTTCATCCAAAATATTATAATAGTCTCTTCAATCTTTCCGAGCATACTCACTGGCCATGATTATGATTTATGAACTGCACAATTCAAACCGTTTTTAAATTATTTCAAAATCGCACCTTCTATAAAAGTGAATAAATGTTAGACTATCAACTAGTAAATTTAAATATATTTAATTAGAATAGTATATGCGAATATGTATGTAAATCTTTCTGTAATGTCAAATTATTTAGACTGTAGCAATCGATGTGAGAAAATTCAGATTTATTTTAGTTTTATTTGTGCTATGTTCTCTGTAATTATATTTATTTTTATGCTTAATGCATTTGTAGTTGATAATGCATAATAATTTTGAATATGAATAATCAATGAACAATTAAATTCGCTATCTTAATGGGAATAATTTCTTAACAATAATACCAATGCGCATGCCACCGTATGCGAAAAATGAAACCAAATAAGTATTTGACATCAATGTTTCCTGCTTATCGTTTGTCACATATGTTTTCTGGGAAAAATAAATTCTTACTATTGCATAAATCTCATTGAAAATCATTCAGAGACATTCATTAATGTTATTAGTGCATTATGCCATGCCATAATAATAAGATAATATCACAACTCAAAATCAAATGGTCACGAGCGCTTTCCCTAAAAACTGGAGAACAATTTGATGAACTGTCGAATATTTCGGATGGAATCGTCCTTGTAATTCTTTGTAGTCACTCATCATATCAAGGGACTTCATGTTCGTATGAGTTGTGCAAGCATATTTCATGGAATTAGGTTTAAAAAAACATCGAGATCCTAATCCTCCGAGGTTTGCAATATCATTAGACATTAGCCCACTTATGTAGTTAGTAGTTAGTTTCACTCATCGTCAATATCACGGTGAAATCATATCAAAATATTAATATTTTTGCTGTTGTTATAAACCTTTTACCCTTTTGAATTATACCATAGCGAAGCTAGAGGAATACAGCTAGTTTTTGTAAAACTTTGCCATACTTTAATTTTCATGGAAATCAATTTATGCATACAACCGAGACTACCACCACCCAAGCGTCACATCATAACAAAGATCAAGGGAAAGCTAAATATATAAACGAGTGTGTTGTTGCATGTATCAGTTTGCTATGAAATGTATGAATGCGAACCCGACTTTGCTTGCCACCATCAGGCTTATAATATGATCTTTACTATTGACTATGGCTGTATGCATGTTCAATGTTAATATTAATGCTTACCCCCTTTTATATTTCTTTGTCTTCCCCATCCCTTTCATTTCAAATTTTCCAACAGCCAAGCCATCGCATAGATTTCTCAGTGGCATACATAACAGCATTGCTAATCCTAAGCTACTCTTTCTGGAATATGTCGATGCTTATATCAACTCTACTCCCATTCACAAAACATGGAAAGCCGACTGGTCATAATATTATATCGAACTCAGATTCAGAATACTGCTGTATCCTTTCTTTTGCCACTTTTACTCAAGCAACAAGCACGCACAAGAATTTCTCCAGCTAAACTAGGCATGCAGGACACATAGTCAGCCGGTTTCATCATACACGCTATTTTAAAATATTGCCTTCCTACTCCAATACATTATAATATTGCTAAATTTTCTGAAAACAAACAGAGGAGCGGAGGACGTTCTTATTATGTTTGCTCCTTTAAAAAGAACTACTATTTTTTGTAGATTGGCAATAATTATAATTATAATTATAATTACTGAAGTAAAATACTGTCAAGTTTAAATTTTCCGTAGTATTTTTATCGATCTACAGTGAAATATGACAGTTGTAACATTAGATGACAATAGAAGAATGTAAGTCTGAAGCAAAAGCAAAACTTTTTTTTAAACAGATAAAAATCTTAATATTTAAGGATATTGGCCATCAATGTATTCAATTCCCCTTTTTTAAAATACCAGTTGAATTTTTTGATTTTTTTAAACTTAATTATTATATTTTTTCTGCTTCTACAGCTCTCAGCAAAGGGACTACGAGGGTGGGTCTGACAAAAGAGATTACAAATTGAGAAGCCAAGACGCCCTTCTTGAATATGGTAAAAAAATATTTTTATTTTCTTCCAAAATATCCTTAAATGACATTAACGAATAATGTTCGTAGTTTTAATTAAATATATATATATATAATTAAATTAAAATATATTTTAATACACTGGTTTAAATCCATGGCGGTATTCTCTGGGCTAAACATTAAACATGCACATGTTCATATCATAAGTAAATGCAAGCCATTTAAGCCAAGTTAAGTAAAATGACCTGTTTCACTCATCAATCCGTTTCCCAAAAACAAGTTGAACCAGAGACATTTTCATTCAAAACCCTTCATACCAAATTTATCCCCAACAAATATATTTGCCTAGTTATTTATTAAATGGAAAAGTACAATGAAAGCGGTTACGGCAGGATTATGGCATTTACCACCCGTTTAAATTTTCAATATTAATATTGGTGGCTCATACTGAAAATTTCAGTCTGAAATGCAAACTAAAAAGGTTTCCCTGTAAATAAAAAGGGTTGAATAATTTAATGAACTGAAAGTCCCAGCCCAGTCCCTTATACCAAGAACCATTCCACAATGTTTCAATGTTTCAATGAAAGAAGAATAAGAATGGCATGGTGGATATATGCTTAAAAAAGGATTAAATTCGGTCGGGTTGCTAGATCGTTTATTTTTAGTCGAAAAATAAGGTGCTTGGTTATGAAGCGGCAAAATGTTTTAGCATTTTCTTCAGTAGCGTCCCAAGCTTTATTGAGAGAAGACTGCAGGTTAACTTGCAGTTAGCTGTTATATGCCCCAATGCAATATAGGCAGGAGTTGCTTGCCATGACCATTGATTGAAGATAAATTAGAAGCAATTACTTAATTGTTCCAGTTGTTCCTATTGTTCCACGCGTCCTAAATCGTACTATTATACTACAATTGGCAATTAATAAATAAATTATATTCAACTATTACAAGTGAGGAGTATGGATCACCATCAGTGCACTGACAGTGATCGGAAACAGCTTTAAAATGCTATTGCCATGCAAATCAGTTTAGTGCATTGTGCTATTATTTCTGAATGGTAAAAAATTCTTGTTAATTTGGCTAATTATTGCTGATGGTTCAAATTCCTAAAGAATCATGCTAATTTATGGGAAGAGGGACGATGACTAGGTAAATGTGTCTTTAATGCGCAATGAAAATGAAATATTATGTTCCCCCATACGTGTTAACCACCATTTTAATTATAACTGTCCTGCCAATCTTGACCTTGACTCGTTTTCTCATTTACGTATTTCCGGATATGACCGTGTTTTAATTATGTCTCTTTTATTTTTTACTTTATAGTCGGCATAGGGAACCATACCCGAAAGAAGGACGGGCGATAGACCAATATCAAACTCGTTGGCGTATATTGTTCACCCTCTTGAAATGATACACATTCACTATCACGTCCGGCCTGCCGATGGAATTTGTAGAATAAATTGAATAGTAAGGTAACTACGGATTTAAAATTACTTGTGTTAACGTTTCCTTTGTTTTCTTGAAACCCCTATTCTAATAATATAAACTTTCTCTGTTTAACCTAGGATGGAGGAAGCACACATTTATGTGTAGGTGGACAAACTCTTGTAGCGGAATCTTCAATGAGGGAATGCATGTCACCACCATGATATCGGAAATCAATCAGAAGTCACTCTATCCCAGTCGACTGTCTACTCCGTGTCTGCAGAAACGACACGGAGCTTCGAGAAAAACGGAGACAAAAACTGGTCTCCTTTAATGATACCACATTGCGGAGAAGACTTCAACAGGTCAGAATATTTCGGGAGCTTTCTTTTTACCGACGTCGCTCCCAGCGATAGCGAGTACATCGTCGAAACTTTATAGAATTTTGACTTAAAGTACTTTAAAAGAATAGAAAATGTCACGAACGTAGTCAGGCATATTTTCTGTAAATGGACATAGGCGAAAAATTTTAACTAGGAGGATATAATATATAATCTCATAAAGGTATGTACTGACGGACGATGAGAAAATGTTGTTATCTATAATTTATAATTTTACGTATTTGTTACTGCGATATGAGGATGGGTTTAGGGTTACAAAAATCGTTTGGTATTAGCACAATGCAATTTTATATTCATTAATCCATTGTCAATATTTTGTCATTTTTAACTTGCATGTGATCGACGCAATTACATTAAAAGATAATCACATCTCCTTAAAAATAAATTCTAGATTGATTATGCTCTGGCCAGACCATGTAATTCTAATTGGAATTAAATACTTAGTTGAGACATAAACAACTTGCTAATTACTGCCGATATATGATGCTACTGTTTTAACCCTACCTTTAGTTTTTAGTTTTACCGTATATCTTGCTCTTTTAATGTAACTTTCGTAATTAACAAATTGGACCCTGACATATAACTTGCAATGTCCGCAGTTCAAACCATTATAGGAATAAGTTAGGTTGAAAATATAAAAAAAACTCACTCGGGATTTTCCCTATTGTTGTAAATGATAATCTACATCACAATTAGGACTTAAACAGTACAAAGCAAAGTAGTTTGAAATGGTTTTAAATTCTAAATCAAATGTCGAGGACCATACCTTTCATATTAGCCTAGGTAAATTACTCAATTATTTTTATTTTGCCCACTCATACGCTATGCAATGGACAAATAGCCAAGTAATTAGTAATACAAGAAAGGAACGTGACTAATTTTAATTGTGAGCCAAATCAGTTTCAAAATGACAATGTCATGAAAATATGTATAGAGCTGTGAATTATAATTATTTCTGAATGGCTAAAACTCCTTGCGAATTCTTGCTAATGGTTCGAATTCTTGCTAATGGTTCGAATTCTTAAAGACTTGCTAATTTGCGGGGAATGTGATGATAAAATGTAAACGTGTTTCAAGTGCATACGGAAAAGGATATACATTGTTCCTTCATGAATTGAATAATCAAGTAATTTGATGGTCATTAAAAATTAGGTAAAACTTATGATAAAGATTTTCTTTGTTTTCTTGCATGCCTAGTGTAATGTGAGAATCATGAAGAATATTTCCTGACGTGATCATATTTTAATTTTGTCTCTCTGTTACTTTTGATAGTTGGCGAAGGGAATAACGGGAATGAGGACGGACTAATAGGCTAAAACGATTTACATATCTTGTGGAACTTCCCGATAGGAAACATCTTCACTATCACTTCCGCTGGAATTTTGAATTGGGTACTTTGAATGCATTTGATAATTAGTAATTATTTAAAACAAAACACCATTTATGCTAATATTTCCTTTTGTTTTATTCCACCGCCAAGTGTAATATAGTAAATGTTCTCTATGTAACCAATTTAGAGTAGAGGGAGAACACATCAGAGGCACGTATGCTGTGCTGGACACTTTCCAGAAGTGAATTGTCGTCAAGGATGGAGTGGAGTCTTTAAGGAGGAAATATGAGGCAGCCCTAGGACATTGAAAATCAATCGGAGGTCAAATTATTCCTGCCTGCTTGTCTACTCAACACCCATGAGCAATAATAATGGCCTGGAAGAAAAATGAAGACAAGACGAGGTTCGTTAATTAAGCATCACTGGAGGAGTCGTCGAAAGGTCAGAAGATTTTTCCAAAGAAAGCTTTTTCTTCATCCACATCGTCCATATCGATTACGGAAACATCCTGGAATCTTCATAAAATTTAAGTTTATAAATAAGTTTTATAAGAGCGGCTATCGGAAACAATAATTTAGTATAAAACATAATTTAGTACAATATAGGCTATGGTATATACAATCTAAAAATAGAAAATCTCTAATCGAGTCTTTTCGAAGAATATTAATTATAAGTAGTTATAGTTATTATAAGTTTAGTATTTTGTTGAGATTTTGAGATTTTGAACTGGTTTAGTATTAGCCGTATAGTTTCTATCCCGAGTCACTCACCCCATTTAAAATTTTTCCTACTTTCGACGAACTTAAATTAAGTATAAAAAATAGTCACTGTATTATACTTTGACCCTACCTTCAGGTTGGCATTTCCTCTCTGAGTCTGACCGCCTTTATCCAAGTATAGATTGAACAGAAATTACTCTTTAATTTAAAAAAAAAACTACTAAATTTAAATACAGCTTTCATGTTGCAAAGTGAACCCCTCCATATAACTTGCAACAGTCTTCAGGTTACTCAATTTCTTAAAGGGCTTAGGTTGTGGCATGAAGTAAATTAAAACCACTTTAATTTATCTCAGGTTGTAATGCCAATATAAATTTTACACATGTGCTAAATATATAGTATAAGGGAAAATTACATGAAAGGATTTGATTTAAGAAAGTCCCATGCGGTTTAGAGTGGCAAATATGTAAGCCACAGCAACAGGAACAAAGCAAGAAAGGTTTATGCTAGCGATACATATTCGCTGCATCTGCCAAAAAATGAGGACATTTTCAATGACCAAACTGACTCAATTCAATAAAGAACTGACGTTATTTCAGGGGTGGCGTGAGATTTCTAGGTTTAACTGCTAAATGTTAATGCCAGCCAGTCAAATTTAAGAAATAGAAACTTGCCTTGCTTTGAAAAAGGCTACAGCTACTCTGTAGCTTTTCATATTTCACATGTACTTTTGTAGGTTAATAGCATTTCTATTATTAGTAATTTACTTTTCATTCAAATTACTTTAACTTTGATGAACAATATTCTGAAAGAGATCCGCTCATGGCATACTACCCGTCCAAAAAATGTGGGCGCTGTCAGAGTATGAAAGTTAGGATGGTTTATACTTGTCTATGCCTGTAAAATGCTCCGCACATGTGCAGAGTTTATAAAGTGCATAAATTATTACTTCTTGGGGAAACAATTCTCTAACCAAATCGACGTTTGGGGTAAGAGCAAAGCAAATGTATTACTTGCTCTCAATCTTATTAAAATAATCTTTTGACAGATGCAAAATGGAGCGTCCAAAAATTTGTATAAATATGGAAGGCTCTTTATAAAAATTCACAAAATTCACAAATATTCACAAATCTTTGCAGAAATCCACCAATATCATCCAGACTGCACTCGTTGTTAGTCGATGAAAAGAATATGTTTTTTCTGAGGCGGTTCTATGAGTAATTTGGGACAATTTTACAATTTTCCATGCCTCTTGCAAGAATTGGGTTATGTTCGTCATAATCAATTCGGTACTTCGGAATTATAACCGTGGATAAATATATTTTATCTACATGATCCTGACAGGTAGCTCTCGGTCGTGACAGATTTTAATCTAAAACAATCTAAAATTGTATGGCAGTTTGAAGACAGTTAATTTTCTCAAACTCTCAGATTTGTGATTAGGCATAAAGAGACATTTCCAGGAATTAACTGACTGCTATTTATTTGCCTTGGCTGATGAAACCGTAATAATATATGATAGTTTATTTATATATAATTTAGACAGTAGAACATATTTCCAGGCACAAGTTACGATGTTTAACTTTGTGTAATTTTTTAAATAAAAGTAGTCAATCCAGTATTTAAAAACGGGAAGGACTTTGCATTTCCTGTTCTTAAAATGATGCAACACAGCATGCATGGGGTGCAACATTGCTAACTGGACAGAATATTTAACTTATGCAAAGATTTTTTTTCTGGCAAGTGTAATTTCATTCAAACCGTTAGCTTCCATCGACATGTATTCTACATTTTCGCATAATATTTCTTGCTAGTTTAGCAAACGGCAAAAGTAACCTAGCATGCAAAAGGAAATGCACGTATGCTCCGGGTTCATTGGGCCAATAAAAAGAGAAAACTGCTAGTTTATTCAGATGCACAAATCAATTTGATACACAGTAACGGAGTTAAGGTAACTAACTAAAGCTAAAGCGGAGTTAAATGTTGTCATTTTTTATGTATGAAATTGACAGCAATAATAATAATAATTTACATAATGGAATAAATCAATGTTCTGCCCAACCAACGAAATACTATTCTTAATATTCAAAGTAAGTAAGAGAAGTGCGCCGTTGATGAACTCCGTAAATATAGTCAACTTTAAGCTGTATAGTTTTATGAGAATGGGATGCGATGCTGTGCGTGGGCGATGTGAGTGCTCGAAGATGGCTAGAGCTTCCCGAGAATCAGTGTTTGGAGAGGAGGTCTTTGCTTTAGCTCGCTGTAACACCAACTGACTTTATTCTTCATAATCACTTTACCAAGTCAACTCATTCATTTAACATTTACGCCTTACATGGTAGTCTTAGATCTCGGCTTCCGCCTCGATCTCATTCACACCCTTTGTCCGTCACGAGTCATAGTCGTGTTATGTCCTTGTTACTATGTACGTAATTGTGCTTGGTCATGTCCTGTCGTTCTAAAGTCCTAAATCCTGAGATTGGATATGACAAGCTCATATCTCTATCTCACTATATCATTAAAGAAACGAGCAACAGCGCTGACTTTGAAAACAGAAATGGACATATCTGGTAAAACTTGATAATTCTATTTCTTGGCAATTTATTGAATAGAACGAAATAATTAACTTGAGTAACAACAACAATTATATGTGTCAGATCAGACAGTTACTTATTTTATAAAGTATCTTATCTGTCATACAGAGTGAGCCGTATGGTGCGGTTTCGCAAGGGGAAACATTAATTCGTAATCCTGCTCAGTTTAGAAGGTGACTTGCGATTACTGTCAAAAGTTAATCCCGGGTTCAAAAGTATGATCAGGGGTTTTGGCAAGCAAGTGAGGCGTTCTTGTTTCATCCATAGTCTGTAAGATTGATGAATTATGATAGTCACAATGCAATGATGTCAATAGCTGCGTTAACTATACATACTGCATATAAATGAATTCTAAATCGTACAACTATTTCCCTATTTTAATGGCGACAATTTCGATGTAGATTCTGTTCTGCCTTAAACACTGCCGCATTTCATATATATAAGTGGAGACCCGTGAAAATATTACTGTGGTAGCCACCAGATATTTAAAAAGAATCGCCATCTTGCGTCGTTGTTAGTGGACAAAGGTGTTATTAACGGTCAAAAGGTATAAAATACAGCACTGGTAGTTGAATGAATGGGACAAGAGAGTAGGAACGAAGTTGCTCGTCTGACAAGAGAAATGTGAATGGTGATATGATAGTGACTGTAGGGTTGCCAGAAAAGGCCAAAGCATACGGTTCCGAACTAATTCCTAAACTACTATTAAATGAAAGTGAACTGTTTAGAGAAATTCTAAGACTGTTTACTGACATTGCGTGGGAAGTAATGTTGTTGTAGCTTTTACTAAACTTAAATGTACGATACATGTTGAGACAGTAGGAGCGATTTTCCCATTTTCGAATGAATAGCTAGCTACCCGATTAAAAAAATATTACAGGAAGAGCAAAATAAATGTATATTTTGCTCTTAAACTGTTTACAATAAACTTTCAAGATCTATGAATTTCACTCATGCGATGAATAAAATTCATACATGACTCGTAGACTCTTTCTAAGATCAATCCGCACTCCTCGTTAGTAGACAGGCCGAGCAGAACTCTCTAGGCAAAGATAATTTCCTTTGCTTTCTCTGGAACCGATCAAAAAAATTGAGTCATTAGGTAGGAAGGTAGGGTCTTTGGTTGCAGAAGGAAGCAATTCTGATCTATTACAATCCTTATTATTATGGCTAGCAAACAAAAAATACCCAACACCGTCCAATTATATTTCAGTTAGCAGTATTAATTGCAACTGTAAAAATGTTTTTTCTTTGGCGAAAGGGAATAAATTCAATGTAGATTTAATTCCGGTATTAAAAAAATTACTGTGATTGTGTAATCCCTAAATTCACGTAAGCGGTAACTAGGTGAACATGTAGGCTTATAATTAGCAATTAATTAATTACCATTGAAGTCCAAATGGAATAAGTCTGAATCTTTTGAACAATTGATTTATTCAAGGGGAGCAGATTCGCAGGTGCTGACATTTCTAACTTTTATATGGGATGCCAGTCAGTCACTATGCAATATTTAGAAATGCAAATATACATATTTTCCTGACTGGCATACAGCCGGATTTTGCTCGGCCTGGTAAATGGCTTGAGCTAACTCGGAATCGAAGAACTCGACTTCCTTCTCGATTTCGGAGATGAATCATATTCCAACTATTAATTTGCAATTTGTACTTTTAGTTAGAAACAATTAAGTAACTACCTCTCTGAGCAAACACTTCCGTGATTTGAGTTTTGCGAAATTGACAAGAAATGATTTATATTTTTTTAAAGGATAAAGAGCAATATAAATGTATGCATTGTTCTTAAATTTTAAATAAAATGTTTGAGGTGTGAACATTTGATTCGAGAGGATTGAAATATATTCAAAAATGAAAGGCCTTTTCCATATTCAGTCCACACTCCTTGTTAATAGGCAGGCGGAAGACAATTCCTTTGACAAGGATGATTTTCTTTACTTTCTCTTGAGCTGTTTTTAATAAATTACATCCTTGGGGGAATCCTTTCAAGAAAATTACAAGTATGTGATATCGGAAGCCTTAATATTGACAGCTTTAATGTGTACTTAGAAAATTTCAAGGCTACGGCTACCGCATTCTATTTTTATACTAGTTTAAATATACGATTACATCACACTGTTTACTTTTAAGCCCAAGGTTGGCATGCAGGTTTTAGTGCGGCGTTTTCGAGGGGAGGGCAGATAAGGCATTCATTGGATGATGCAATGATGGACAAAAAGAGTTGAATCTTATTACCCTTTTATTGCTACTACCACCGACACATAAAGTTTAAGCAGTCATATTTCAATGTAAGAAATTGGCGAATACAAAAACAAATATTACAAAGCTACATTTGTTCTAATTGATCCTTTTTGGACCATTGATGATTGGACCATTGGACCATGATATATCAGGGATTAGGTGAACATGTAGGCTTATAATTAGCAATTAATTAATTACAAAGGGAATAATTATTTGTTCCCAAGAACTGTTTCCGTTTTTTTTAAATTCAGTCTGGCTCTGAACTTCGTGCTGATACCGTGTTGATCGCGATGTTAAAGCAACCACTGATCGGGTCATTTTGAAATGTAGCCGTTGACCTGATTTTATGAAGAAAATTACTAAATTTAAATTTCCCAAAATACTCAAATAACGATGTGTACGGGCATCAAATAAACCACGAAAAGACTTGGCTATTTGTATACCTAGATTTGTAAAGGAATAAGATGAACATCGTTCAAACCGGCGATAAATTTAGTTCAAAAATGCGTAGAAACAGTATTTTAATCAATCAGCAATGTAAATGTATGCCTTGTTATTGAATTGGTATGATTAGATTTGTCCAATATTTTCCTTGACTTTGGTTAAGTAGGGCATGTCATTAAATGATGTTAGTAAGAAGGACCAGCTCTACAAGAGCAAAATACGGTGAATTCCATAATATGCACAATTTAGTTTTAAAATGTGTAGAGGATGTTGTGATGCCCTGTCGCTCAAATTTTAAATGAAAGTCCCGTCTTACTCCTGAAAGCTACATGATCGGTTTGATGTCAAGCCGTGCAGTGTAATTAAGGATATTGCAATCTTGCTGGACTCTCGCCAAAATAAAGTCGTGTTCTGGTGTTCTCATAATCAATACATTACTTCCCAATAATAATTATGCATGAATCAATTTTAGGTAAATGGTCCAGACAGGTAGTTTTGGGCCATACCATACCATAATACAAAACAATATTAAATTATGCGGCGCTTTGAACACTTTTAAATCTCTCAAATTCCCAAATATGTACGTAGGTCCAAAGGGACATTTCCAGGAATTAACTGACTGCTATTTATTTACATTGGCTAGCTTCCAAACCGAAATAATATACTACGGATTACCAAAGCTAGCAACAAACGAACAATGTAATAGTTTAATCACCTGTAATTCAAACATTATTCCGCATTGTCTGTAGTTATGACGCTTTTGTTTTTCTTCACCGTTTATTTCGAAATCAATTAACGAGGCAAGGTTGATGTATTCCATGCTCTTAAAACGATTAGACACGACGAAACCTCCGGGGTGCCACATTGCCAATTGCGCCCAATATTAGACATTGGACAATAGTGCTGGTGACTAACTAAAGCAAGGTTAACCATTCTCATTTGTGATGTATAAAATTTACAGTTGTATTAATGCAAATTTATGTAATGGAATAAATCAAGATGCTGTCCATGTATAACACGCACAACTTGCTAGTGGATGTGCCGAGTCTGAACCGATCCAATGTAGGAACGTTCTTAATATTCTAAAGTAACGACAGCGATGTCTTTAATAGCAGGACTATGCCAATCGGGAGATAGGAGATAATTCTATTTCATTGGCATTTATTGAATAGAATGCAATAATTAGCTTGTGTAACAAAAAATCGGGTATTACGTGACAATTCTATTTCTAGGCAATTTATTGAATAGAACACAATAATTAGATTGAGTAGTGTTTTATATGAAAATGAAATTATGTCATCTCATGTTCCCCAATACTTGTTTTACGACTATATATTGCACATAGGTAGGTTGCAAATATAGTTATTTGATCTAATGTAGGAGCTAATGTAATGGACCACATGATTCGAGTTGAAATTGTAAAGACTTAAATGTGGTCCCTGTGGCTAGTGGTCAGTAGTATACCCTCTGCACAAGATAATTTTGACGAGGGCGATGTGTTCCACCGCAACATGATAGTGTCGCACAAATAAATTGCAAATTTGCTGAAGCGCATCTAGCTCTGATCATTATCTTTTGGTAGGTCATAAAATGAGTGAATTGAAGACGAGCGAATATATCGGACAATCACTGGCTCAGTAACTGGACAAAATCCAATGTAGGGATTTGTACAGGAAACACAAATTGAAATGCCTCGTAATTAGAATAGGAAGAATCCAGGCCATTCTTTCATACATTTTACTTCATTCGTACTCTCTCGTGATGGTTATTACATGGCTATTGTTGATGATTCTAGGAATGCTCAGAAAAGAAGGTAATTATCAAAGAGGATATACAATCCAACTGAAGTTCTAATCGGACAAACATTCAAGTATATAGGTCATACGGAAATAATGTAAAATCTCATGAAAGTTGAAACGTGGCAAATGCCAATCGGTAATGACTCATTCGAAAGAGAATATGCCTGTGAATAGATTGATGTATATGTTTTGAATGGGCACATCATCCGGAATTGACTTGAGGGGTCCTTGTAAATGCTTACTAGCTGATTCATGGGATTGAAGACGATACTATAATTGATTGCTATAGCCACGCCCACTTGAATTTGTTAATAGATGATGTTTAGCTAGCTTTTAATTACACGGGAAAGCAACTTATTGAGCATGAAATAATGGAAGGATCAAGTAGGAAAAAGGGAAGTTTGAAAACTCGGACTGTCAGCAAAGAACAACGCTATAATAATATGCTTGTTGGGGTAAAACAACACCGTCAGCAAAATATCATCAATAGGTACACAAAGAGAATTATAAATTTGATACATACACAAGAAAGGGCAACGCAAATGTATTTGTCGCTCTTAATGTGATTATATAACTTTTAAAACTGGGGTTTCTAGTGCCTTTACCGTTACACTTCTCAAGTTTCCCCTTTTGCCTTGCTCCAAACCAAGTTAAGATTTCCCACCTATCATAGTTCCAAATTAATTTACTATATTTTTCTATTCTCGTCTGTACGTGACGTGACATGACTACGTATCTACATAAATATATTTTTACTAATGCATAAGTTTTTTTATTTATAAATATTATTCTAATTATGTGATAAATATCATTTCCATGAATCATGAATGAGGATGAGCGCAAGAGCAAATAAATATGATATGTTACTACATCAAGTTTGTTTGAGCAAGTGAAAAAACGAAGAAGTTTATTTCGCGAAGAACACGAAGAAAAAATATACAATACATATATCCTACTTAGGTACGTAGGATTATATCTCATCTATCTATCATCCCATCTTCCTTCCAGCAACAAGCCGGCGAATGATTCATTCACTCATCTCATACGATGTCGTATGACGTAACTAAAGCTCATAAAGAGCGGATTAAGTTTTTCCCTTCTGACATCCTCTCCAAAAACTTTAAACCCTTCCACGCTAAAATTATTCAATTATGCTCTCTAAATTTTATAATAAGAAGCAATTATATTCTATTCTATGCTTCTTTGACAATCATATCCAAAAAATTATCGTGACTGAAAGTCAAAAAATTAAACTCAATGTTGCAGTTTCTCTGCTCCCCTACAACAATAAATCTAAAAATAGATTTGCAAAAGTTACAATCCTTTTAATCTTACTCACGTTAGAATTTCTTAAAGAAGCTCACTAATTTTATCATAAGAAGGACTTTCCTTCTTGAAAGGAGCAACTAAATTAAATTCTATTCTGTGCTCCGGAATGATTAGTTCCAAAAATGGATCTGTTGCTAAAAAAAAATAAGCTCTTGCCCTAGCTTGATACTATAAGCAAAATAATAAAATGTACTTCAAAAGTACCTTTCTACTCTCTCTCTACAATAATCTTATCCCTGCTAAATGACTACTCATATCATTTTATTAAACTTCATATTATGCATACATACATATATGGTATAAAAATAAAACCGTTCTCCTTCATTCACCATCATCAGGAATGGCTCCCCGCTTCTTGGCCCTGGGTGGTTTACCCTCTTCGTGGCCCTTATGCTTGCCGCTCGGCCTCATTGATTTCCCCTCTTCTTGGCCCTTGTGCTTGCCGCTCGACCTCCTTCTCCCCTTACCCCAGAAGGCGCAACCGAACAACCCAAAAGCCACAGAAATAATTCCCCCGGAAATCCCCAAAATCAGCCAAACCCACCATGATGAATTATCCCCATTCCCCCCATACCTTCTCCCATTCCCGTGCGGCATCTCTGGAACAGCCAAACCCTCCCAATCCACATGGGTTGGCATCTGCCAATTCAATCTCCAGCTATGAATATCCCAGGCAGTGGCATGGTGCATGTTCAACTCTGATGCTGCGTAAGTGATCCCATTGATGGAGAAGTTGGTCGTAATGGGCATTACGAACACGTACGTTGGGCATTGATAAGGGATCTTATCGATTATGATGGTTGACTCGGGACAATAAACGTGGATGAAGTTCCAATCCACCTTTGTTTGCACATATCTCCGTTCATCATGATAATTTCCCGATGGTTGTTTGATGTTTGTTGCGTACACGCAACCTTTGGCCACAGACATGATAGCATTCTGTGGGCCCTGAAAAATCGCGGTGCAGGTCAAATTTCCAGATCTCTTCATCAGTTTGAAAGATTCAGGCTCCATCCGGATCAAATCACGGTCGATCACCGGAACTTGAAAGTTGAGGTAAATTTTGTCCCTCAACTCGCCCATCTGGCATGACTTTGCTCTTGCCCTCTCGATAGGGCAGTTAGGGGCACATGGCAGGCTTATATTAAAGATGTCCAACAAGCCTCCCGTCACTTCCCCTTTCATCCACTTCCTGGCTGCCTCCTTGATGACCAGCTCAGATACCGCTAGCCGCCCCATAATATATGAGATGGCGAAGTTGGTGGGGATGGACTTGACTTTGAGCTCCCCAAAGTCCCTCTGATGCTCCGCCAACCGGGTAAGAGTCTCGTTAAACTTGGATTGGTGTATCCGTAGATGTTGCTCCGTTGCATTATTGCGCTCCTCCAAGTCCGCATACATGTCGTCCACCTTAGAGTCCAGATCGGATGCCTGGCCCATGTTGTAGATACTCACTGCAAGGGATGCAATTGCCAGTCCCATGGCTATTGTCCCGCCTATGGCTATGACGGCCAGGATGACAAGTCCAGCCGTCACCGGTTCCCTCTTCCCAATGTTATGAGCCATGTCATGACTATGCTCTTTCCAGTCATTTACAGGGCACATCTCCTCCAAGACCTTCAGGAACATTGTACTGTAATAATAATTACATTCCGCCTGCGCTTGTTGGATATGGTCCTCATGGAATGTCCCGCCGTCCAGCAGGTCACATGGGTTGACCAAGTCCAACTTTATACGGACGTCCACCACCCCACGAGTGATCATGTTGTCCGTTTTACGCCAAACCACTGGCGTTGAATTTGAGAAGTGGAATCCTTCTGTTGTTGGAGTTAGGAGAGCCAGCATAGCGAGAGTGAGGAGAGTAGCCGAACACATTTTTGCAGACCCTGGCTTCCTTCCCTCCTTCCTCTCCGTCCTCTCCTTCTCCCTACCCGGTGGATTCTTCTGGTCCGGTGTACCGGACAGGTCCACGACCCCAAGTTGCTCCCTCATCTCCCGAAACTTAGTCGGATGAAGCGCCTTCGTGAAGATGTCGGCCGTTTGATCCTCAGAGGCCACGTGACAGATCTCCACTGTCTCGTCCGCAACTTTTTCCCTTGTATAATTGTACTGGGTGTCGATATGTTTAGTCCTCTTGTGAGTCAAAGGATTCTGTGCTAAACCCTGTGCTGAGATATTATCGACGAAGATTGTGGTTGCTTCCCGCTGAGTAAATCCAACCTCATTGAGCAACCTCCTCAGCCAGACTGCTTCCTTCACCCCATCGCAGAGGCTTACATATTCGCTCTCGCAACTGCTGAACGTCACGCACTTCTGCTTGGAGCTCCTCCAGGAGATAAGAGCATCTCCTAAGTAAAAAGCCATCCCTGATACGGATCGCCTATCGATTTTGCATGTTGCGTAGTCCGCGTCAGTATGGCCAGCTAGATTTATATTCTTCCCCTCACCGGCTGGGATCCATAAGCCATGATGCAAAGTTCCCTTTAGGTACCTCAGTACCATCTTTGCCGCTGTAACATGGCTGGAGTCGTAGCATGTATTAAATTGTGACAGTCTTGACACGCTAAACGAGATATCCGGCCTCGATACTCTGCAAATGAAGAGTAAGGACCCAATCAGCTCTTGGTATGGAAAGTTGACCGTGATCTCTTCAGCACGGAATAAGTCCAGTCTGGGCTGCATCGGAATGCTGGAGCTCTTGCAATCCGTCATGTTAAATTTCTCCAAGAGCTCTCTGATCAACTTTGTCTGGTGGATGAACGCTCCCGTGTCATCCCAACCCAACTCCATCCCAACATATACATCTCCTGATGTAATAGTTATCTGGAATTTCCTCTTGATCTTGGATATCACCTCATCCAGATCCCGCTCGGTCTCCCCAATGATGCACCCGTCATCCACGTACACAGCCAGAATAATCCCTGTCTGGCCGACGAAGACAGATGAGTCACTTTGGGTGACTTCGAAGTTGATTCCCTTCAGGAACTCGCCAAGATGCTGGAACCATAACGCTGGTCCCTGTACAAGTCCATACAGCCCTTTCGTCAGCATGCATACTTTGTTGTCCTCCTTCACTACCAATCCCTCCGGAATATGCATGAAGATGAGCTTATCGATTTCGGCGTTTAGGAATGCTGTCTTAAAGTCAAAGAACCTGATTGCCAATCCCTTCATTGTGGCAATCGTAATCAGCAGGCGAAGGGACTCGTACCTTGTTACGGCAGCATAAATGTTGTCGTACTCCTCTCCCATCCGCTGCTCATTACCCCGAATTACAAGTCGTCCCTTGTACTTATCGACCGACCCGTCTGGGTTGGTCTTGATCTTGAAGATCCACCGTGAGCTCAGGACATGAGCTCCCTCAGGACGATCTACGATCTCCCAAGTCCCATTCTCCTCATGGCTCTTCAGCTCCTCCTTGATGGCCATTTTCCACTCTGGCCATTGCTCGCTTTCCTTAGCCCTCTTGTAGCTTTGAGGCTCCATTGCACTGCTGCATGCGTAGGTACGTAAGTAACGTGATGACTTACTTATCGCCTCTCTAGGGCGAAGGTTGTACCTCGGAGTAGTTGGCTCTTCAGTGACGAGCTGAGTTTTCTCCAACTCATCATCCTCCTCATCACTCCCATTCAGCTTCGGCTCCAACACTTCATCCTCGGAGGTCTCCTCCAAAGTGACCATGGAGTCAGCCTGGTAGACTGATCAATAGTGCAGTTCCGGACAACGCTGACTTTCCCTTTGTCCGTAAAGTAAACTCGATAAAAATCTGAGACATCATCGTAGCCCACTACGATCCCTTCTCTTCCCTTCTCCCGCATGCTATATGCAGTAGGATCATGGCAGTAGGCTTTACTACCAATGATCACTAGATGAGTCAGCTCCGGAACATTCCCGAAGACGATCTCAAAAGGAGTCCTTTCCTTTGTTACCTTGTTCGTCATTCGATTCATCAGGTATACTGCTGTGTTAGCACACTCGGCCCAGAACCGGAAAGGTAAATCTGCTTGAATGCGTATAGTACGCGACAGCCTCTTCACATTTCCTATGGCGTTCTCTGCATAGCCATTTGATTGGGGATTCCTTGCTGGTGAGGTCCCATGCTGAATACCCTTCTCCTCAAAAAATTTACGCAGAGAGCTATTCACATACTCCAGCGCATTATCAGATCTGGCCATTTTCACCCTCTTCCCAGTCCGATTCTCTATAAGATTGACATACCCCATGATGTGAGTCGCCACCTCGGACTTTTCCTTCATCATGTAGATTCTCTGGTAGGATGAGCCCTCATCCTTCACCAGCAGAAAGTAGATGTTTCCCCCGAGACTTTTCTCGAAGGGTCCCGCAGTGTCAAAATGCATGACAGCCCCAATCTCCTTTGCTTCCTTATCCATGACACGTTTGAAAGGCTTTTGCTCTTGTTTTCCCTTTTGGCAGGGAATGCAAAAGGACCCTTTCTTAATGTTGTCTTGGGGGACTCCTCTTATGGCTCCTTTTGAAACTGGATTTTTTATGTATTCCATGTTGATGTGGCCAAGCCGCTGGTGCCACAGGAATCCATTCCCACTCTTTGCACTCAGCATTAATGCATGAGGAGGCCACTTGAACTGCATCTCATACAGCCGACACTGCTCCGAATAAGTAGCCTCGGGGCCCGAGGCTCGTGCCCCCGTTTTCCGGTAATTTTATCGGTGAAAATCATGAGGTTTTCTTTATTGATTTCCATTGTATAACCCCTCTGCGCCATTTGGCCCACTGACAAGAGATTACAAGATCCAGGCGGATAGTGCACCTTTCTCAGGAGCCTGTTTTTCCATTTCCCATTTATAAGTGCGAGCACTTGCACCGTTCCCGACTCCTTGGCGTAAACACAAGATTTGTCGGATAAATGAATCTGGACTGGATCTTTAAGTTTTTCAAGGTCTTTGAACCAGTGCCTCTGGCCGCATAAATGATTGGATGCAGCGGTATCGGCGTACCATTTCTCATCCTTGTCCCCTCCTCCTGCCATCATTGATTTGTTTCCCTCAGGTGAGCTATCCCTTGACCCCCTGTTTTTCTTCTTATGATACGAGGGGCCAGCATTATTTGCCCCACATTTTCTATTGTCCCCCGTTTCTCCCCTTTTCTCTTGCATGACCTTATCAAAGGCCCAGCACTCTCGTTTATAATGGCCAAATTTATGACAATGATGACATTCAATATTTGACTTATCTTTCTTACTCTTATCATCATCATCACCCTGTTGACGGTTTTGATGGCCACCCCGACCACCTCCTCCACGTCCTCCTCTCCCCCTGCCGCCGCGGCCACGGCCCCTGCCACGGAATCCTCCTCGGGCTGCAAGAGCATGTTGCTCTGTATGCACTTCGGCAGAAGTTGAAGGTGAATTTTTCTCCTTCTCGATTTTTTCTTCCAAATCGAGTTGACGTACCCTCGCCAATAAATTTGCCATGGTGGCATTTGCTGGGTCGACAAGACTCCAGCCAGTTTTGAAAGCCTTTTGGCTCTCCGGCAATGCGGTCACTATTCGTGAGACAATAGTCTCATCTGCAATTGCCGTCCCCATATCCCTTAAGGACTGCCCCGCAGCCTCAATGTTCATGTAAGTATCACTTAAAGGATCCCCGTCCTTATGTTGATATGTATGAAACTTCATCATCACATGCTGCTTATTAAGCAGTGATGTATCACTATTCACATCACTTAACTTTTGCCACATGGCATGTGATGTTGTGCAGTTTATGATATGATTTGCCTGCTTTACGCTCACAGTGTTAAAAATAGCTGACATGGCTTGCATATCATCCGTATCCCAGTCATCAATGTCCTGTTGGCTGGCCGATTTCACCCCCAGAAGGGGCCTCGGCAGTTTCCCATCCACGTTGGACATGATGCTTTTCATACGGAAGTGGAGAGACATTTGCTGTTTCCAGTACGGATAGTTGGTCTCCTCCAGCTTCGTCATCCCCCTTGGGTCATTCATTTTTGCCATTTTAACTCACTTGGCAAAATTGTAACTCATAAACACAAATGTAATCCCGAGCAAAAATTATTTGCTTTCACTGAGGATGTACCCACATCCAACCACAATAACAAAATATTATAATATTCCTCTCAAGATGCCCTCACATCAAAATCCCGAAATAAAATAAAAATGTTTTATTTTCCCCTCTATTTGTGTCTTTGTCACTATTAAGCTCTCACGTAATTAACTTCCCAACAAAATGACCATGTGCTTATAACACAGCCTCCCTCGATGGTTGGTCAGTCAATTAGTGATAAATTGTTATTGACACAAATTCAACACTTGTTTGATTGTTCACAAATAAGTAATTATCCACAAAAAAGTTTAATTATTCACACACCATATTGTTCAATCAAATTATTCACATAATTACAGCGACTTGCTCGTTGTCTTATTATCCCCTTTTTATTTCACTTTGGTTTTCACACTCACCAAACCCCCGTATTTTTAGAAGCCTGAACACGGCTTAAAAAATAACCACAAAAAACACAAGTCAGAATAAGTAGATCCACACTGACAATCTGCTACCATGTGATAAATATAATTTCCATGAATCATGAATGAGGATGAGCGCAAGAGCAAATAAATATGATATGTTACTACATCAAGTTTGTTTGAGC
>JAQIXQ010000329.1:0-34479 GCA_034700485.1 Pseudosinella alba | reverse complement strand
TTGTCCAACTGACGATAATTGAAACCAGCCAGAGGGTCCAATTCAGTCTATCCGATGTCCAGAGTACAAAGACTCATTGGGAGATAATTTATGAGGAAATATGCTATAAGCCATGCGATGTTAACTCCTACGGCTAAATATCAGCCAAAAAATGTAAGAAAAAATCCGTTTTTATGTTACATCATTTTATTGCTAGCCATCTTTTGATCTTGATCCGCCAACACGGAAAAAGATATTATACGATGTAGCATGGGCTACGAATGATATGGGCTAGTTGGTCATGGCTTGGTCATATAAATTATGTAAGTATGTTTATATTTAACGCAAGAGGGGCATAAAAATGGTCTGACGCGATTGTAGTCATAAGTTATCGGTCGGGCCGATTTTTTTTTCTGGAGAACTGGAGAAGGGCATTTTTGTTTATGACGTATATGACTTGGAATGGAACTCGATTTCATATATCCCAAACGTGACCAGCCTACAGATCACGTTATCGGCCCTCGATTGAACAGATCGATTTCTTTAATGGTCTTGGCTGCATCCCTCAAATTGGGAAAAGTAATCCAATCCGGATTCCAGAAAGTGAAGCATAATGTCGTAGCAGTCTTTTGGCCGTGGAGGTGATGAAGGGACGATTCATGGTGAAGATTTTGATCAAACTGGGGCTTGCTGTAATGAACAGATAACGAAAGCACAATTGTTGTCATCTATTACATGATATTGCATTAAAGTTAAAAATTGTGTCTATTGACATGTGCCATGTCATCATTCAGTCAGTCATATCATTATCTATTACTATCAATCCAAGTTACATAATTGCATAACATAATTATTACATAACAATATTAACCTATTCGGGACTATGGAATACATTTCCTCCTCCACATTTCCCTCATGAATGTCCGCGTGTGGGAGATGATCCCCCTCAGCATACAAATATCCAACCACCCGGATCTATTACTTCCTCTGATAAAAACATTTCCATTACGAAAATTTCCATTCCCCCGTTTCAAACCGACTTGTTTATGCATAGATAATGCCAAAAGTAAATAATCCAATGCAACGCCTAAAGTGCCTACAAAAACCGGATCGGACTATGATTGAAGTGGTATGGCATTATATACCTAGGATGATGATAATTTGGCATGGGAAACACATCGCATTTCGGTGGGCTCACATTGCGCATACTAAACCGAAAATGCTTTCCATTTCCAATCCAATTCCAATCCAACTTTGACTTCTGTCCCAATGTGCTCCAATGATTCTTGACTCCGACTGACTGTCACTGAAGAATAAGTTGTTTTTTTCGCAAGATGAAGATGGTATGGGAAACGGATCTCAGCAGATCTTATCTTAGCTCATGCACCATCATATCATCGCCATCATCATCACGATCACCACCACCACCACACCACCTACCTCCTTCCCCCCGCCTCGGTGTATCTCTCCTGCCATTATTCTATTACATATTCACCCTGTACAATGTTCCATTCCTATAGCCCCCCGTCCCAACAACATCCAAACGATCCCATATATTCCAACCGAGATAAATTCCTTCCATAAAAACGGCATAGTTTAGTCTATTGCATAATGGTGCAGTAGGAGGGTTCCACACAACATCATCATGTTCCAACTTCCAACATAACATGTTCCATGTATGGCTCCGACCCAACCAAACCAACACAGAATGCCTTGGATCTTTCTCTGATCGGATGATCTGAAGTTAAAAACTGTGTCTCTGTGGCATACTCGCATATTCTCTCTCATCTTGTTCGGCTTCTTTTGTGTCTTTTATTTATACAGATCTCATATTTATATCCCCATCTTAGGCATATCCCACGTCCCATCCCATTCCAAAGCCTCGAGAAGGAACTTTATTACGGTCTAAATAAGTTGGTAGTTTGGCTTCTGCTCCAATTTATGTGCGTTTTTTAGGAAGGCCATTTAGTTCCCAATTTGATGTATTTACAATCTCCATCTATTTGCCTGTGCTTGCTTGGCATAGTCAGGTAAAGGATTATGTGCGGAGTCCCAAGCAAAAGACTATATTCTAATTAGCTCATAATAAGCCCATTAAATCCTCAATAATCTCAAATTGAGAGATAGCTCATATCTGTCATATCTTCTAATCTCGTCCTCGCCTGGTGGTGCTGGAGCTCAAGTTTCATAATATATTATTCCAAACTTGCCTATTTCCAAAGAGTTAGAAGAGAGTGGAACGGGAACGGTTCGCCCCGACCCTCGTCACTCTGTCTGGAGCATCCAACAGTTCACCTTTCCAATCTCTAAAAGACAGCGCACCAAGCCATCACTTATCTTTGTCAGTTCACATTTAGAAGGTAGGGCAATTACTGTTCGGAACAATTGCATGCATGCCATTCGTCAAGGGAGTGTATCAGGAGGCTCCCAAGAAGAGCAAGAAGGGCTTGTACAGGAAGTTTGCAGGGGCGCTGACGGGTAATTATGTAATTAACTATATGCTCAAAAATTTTACATGGATGATGTTTGGGACAGGCTAATTCTAAATTGCTTGATTGTGTGAATTTCATCTCTTGAAGCTATCTGGAACATGTCACCCGACCAGAAGAAACCTACGAAACAAGTCTTGAGGGAGATCCTTCATCATCGTCATGTTGCTGACTGGAACCACATGGACGAAGTATTTCCAGGCATTTTTGTTGGAGATGAGTGAGTCCGGAATATTATCATAATAGTTAATGAATAAAGTAGAGTCATTATAACATCCCTTTTACCTCCTTTCTAGAACTGCAGCAAAGGACTGCGAGGGTCTGAAGAAAGCTGGCATAACTCACGTCCTCAACGCTTCATACGTCAGTTCCATCGCCACACCTCTCGGAGTTAACACCTCCGCACAATTCTATCAGATAAGAAATTATAAGTGTTCCTTCTTGGGGATTCCAGCCCTGGATGTGCAGGTTGTTATCAAATAATCAAGTAGTTTCTAAATAATAAACGATTAATAATTAGTATAATAAAGATTTAAAACGAGTCGACTGAAATTACAGGGATTTAAGATTAGTCGGTTCTTCGACGAGGCTTCGTCATTCGTCGAATCTGCATTGAGTTCTGAAGGGAAGGTTCTGGTGCATTGGTAATAAAAAAATATTAAAAAATTATGTTCTTTTCATTGAATCAGAATCTCACAATGTAGCATGCTCACGGTCAATTATTTTCCAACTTGTATTTAAGCTACATGGGAGTAAGTAGAAGTGCGACGATTGTGATTGCCTATCTGATGCTAAAGAAGGGGATGTCTGCTACGGATGCCCTGAAACAATTAAGGTAATAAACGAAAAAGATTCTTTTACTAAGTCCAGTTTTTGGATGATAATATTATAACCATTTTATTACGATTAAAATGTATTGAATTGATTTAACATTGTAGAACCGCCAGAAATGTCTATCCCAACGACGGTTTTCTGGATCAGATCGTTGAGCTGGAAAAGAAGTTGAAGGAGGAAGAGGAGAAAGTCAGCTCGCGCTGAGACACGGACGCTAAAAAACGCTGTTACACTAACTTACACCTAGTTCGAGTTTGGCTCATATTTCAATTTCATATAAAATATCAATCAGTCATGGATGGAGTCATATCGCCATCTCGTCATCGTCATCATATCGGAATATATCGGAATGACAATCTCATCATCATGGTCAAGGAGGGATCCGTACGTCATTCGTGCCAGGTCGACAGATGAATAATGACATTTTTTCATATAAAAAATTACTGAAAATGTGGATTTTCGTTGATGTCTTTTTTCTTGGGTTCCTTCCACATTGCATATATACGTTCTATCAAGTGTACTTTCGGTATTAAAAAACTCCACATCAAATTCTTCCGACTAGTGCCACTTCATAGATATAGTTAAGGAGTACTTATTAATGCTTATTTAAACAAATATCAACAGAGTTTTAGAAACTCTACTCTCAACTTAATTTTCAATATTATTTACATAACTATATTTAGCCTTTTGTAAAAATATACTTTTTTTTAAATTCGTCTTCGTCATATCAAAAAACTACCTGATTATCATTCGTTACATCTACACGAGCAATATGAGTATTTACTTAATTTAAGGATGGAAAATCAAAAGGCTGCCAAAAATTAGTTACTTTAGGTTGAAACTGTTGACAGGATCGATCGAGTTTAATTGTAAAAAAAATAACTTACTCTTTTTAAATGTTTTACTGAACCCGTACGTAACTTTACTTGAATATGGATTGTATTTGAGGGAACGAAGTATTTTTTAACAATCATCAATCTACCTAATTATGTGCAATTATTACAGATCTAAGTGATAAGAGTAATGTTGATGAGTATGGAGGAAGTAATAAAATAAACTATATAACTATTTATAACCATTTTTTTTATTCATACATGGAACTTTTGGAGCTGGAGGCTACAGTGTGGGATCGGATGACATAATGAAAGTCATAAACAGGCACTGGCCATATACCCCAGGTTATTGACAAAGGGCTCCAAATAAAGGACCTAATCAGAATCAAGTCGGTAATAAAATCCAGCTTGATTGTCATAAAGCCATAAATCCTGACTGGAAATTAGGAGCTGTTTTATCTCCATACGAGAGACATGGACGGAAATCCGTTTCTGAGAGAAAAGTTAAATCAAATCTAATAATATGAGAGCTTGTTTGGCTTAAGCAGACCATAAATGAGTTATATGCCTTTTCCCATGCCGTCATAAATAGCCTCTGGAGTTAGTAGTTACATACACCGGACTGTTTGGAGGAGTGTGTGGCTTAGATTTGGAGGAAAGAGGGAGAGAAATTGACCCAGATTGTAAATACAATATGGCCCTAGTCGCTCGTGCTGATATATTCATCATCTTCATATGAGTAGTCCATATAACATACCGTAAATTTGAGAATTTTGACCAGTCCCTGAATTTTTTCCAATGTCTAAAAGTTGATTTCCGGTTTGAGCTCAGACACAGATATAGAGATGGCTGCAGGTTTTGGTGGATTTAAATTTAGACTGGCCGACTTTAGAAACTTTACGGTATATACAAATCAGTTCCAAGTAAATAATGGCAGAAACTTGACTCGGACTCATTCAAGTGAAAGGATTTCTTTCCCCCCTCCTTCATCCAGTCCAAACAAAACTCTCAGGCCATTTGGGTCGATCGTCACACATTTTTCTCCTTTGTTGTAGTGGCATGGCATGCCATGGCGTGGTGGCACAGTGGCAGCGGCTCCACTTACTCCACTTCCCCTTCCATGACAGGAACCAGAAGCTAAAAAGTAGGTAGTTTCCAGGTAGTTCCAACAACCCAGTCCCGGTGGAAGCGGAACTGGCATGGGGAGGCGTGTAAATATTAGCCTTGTTGTGTGGCTCTGTTTCGCTTTTGAAAGTTGACATCATGCAGCCCAAGGAGAATGTAAGTATGTTGCTCCCTCCCAGTCCCTCCAGCATGCTGACGACGCTGCTTGACCATGTCGATGTCGATATAGTCATGGACATGCCATGGATGGAGTATGGAGTGAAATGAAAAGGTGTAATAAAAAAGTCAGAGGAAAGTAACACATTTTCTTGCATACATAGTCAGAGTCATAATACCATTTAATATTTAAGCTTAGGTATTTTTATATAATAACTATTACCCATGCATGCTCTCATATATGATGTCTACATGTAAGGGACAAATAACAACAACCGGACCCTGCCATATTACACTTTCACATCAGAATAGTAAGCTTAAAAGCTATCGTATCGGTGAGCAATGAGCAAGCCATGCGTCTCCATCCATTTCGGCCCTTTCTCCTCAATCAAGATAACGACGACGAGGGGAAAGCTTTACTTAACTTTCTCTTAACTAACGAGATATATGAATAACCTACATACATACAAAACCAAAATGCTTGAATGTAGGTAATTGACTACATGAAACTTTCCATGCCAGAACGTGTCATGTTTTCTTTTGAATATATTATCCAGCTATATGTCTATAGTTAACACCACTTGTGTGGACAGAGCTATTTCATGAGAGTGCCTATTAAGCAGTGGTGGTGCCAGTGCCACACAACCTTCCTCCAGATTTTTCTCTACCCAGCCAAGGAAGCAAGATAAGACGGAGAATGTGAGAATAAGAGGAAAACTTTCACCAGCTCACTGGAAATGTATATAATCGGAGGGGCTCTGTTTTGCTGAATGAAATGCCGCAACCGCAAAAGTCACTGCGGATAATCTTTCTCTCTCTCTCTCCCTCTTACTTAATACTCTGATTATTACAGAGGGCTACAGCAGTAGGTGGTGGTGTTGATATTGATAAGGGGCACAAGTCTCAGCCCTCTCTCAACTTTCTCCACACACGACTTGATCGCCTTTCCCTAACTGATCGTGATTACTATCAACAAGAAAACAATCCCATCACATGATATGCCAACTAAGGAGTCAACTGAAAAGGTGAGTAAGTTTTTGGTGACAAAAAGTCAGAATCTAATGAAAATTGATTTTTCCTCCTCCCTCCATCTATTCAATTTTTTTCCAAAATAAGAAAAAAAAAAAATTTTCTTCTCAGATACATGCATTTTTCCTTTGTGTCGTCTGTTATAAAATAAATATTTTATTTTTTTCTGGATGAATCATATTTATTGGTGTTGGTGGAGGAGGGCTAAAAGGGAGGTAATAAAAAGTTGTGATATTGCGTAACAATTTTTATATTCCGCACTACCTATTTATGCCATGCTTTTAAGAGGTGCATATACCTTGGCACTTTGGGCTTCCCAGCCATTGGTCGTAGAAAGTGAACGGTGTGGGGAGAGGAAAAATATTGATATTGATGGTGAGGGGGAAGCACGTAGTTGAGGGAGAAAAAATGCCAGGGAAAGTTATTCCTGGCCAGTCAAGTGATTGAACTTCAGGAGCAAACATTTATTTTATTGAAGACATATTTGCGGCGAAAGGGAAGAAATTATCATTTTCGTCGAAGAAAAAAATTCAGCTTGTCTCAGAGTGCCCCAGTCATTCCTGTGGAATATTTTGGAGACTCGTTATCATCATCATTGTCATCATCGGTCATCATTAAAATTAATTGATATTGCCTGACAGCAGCTTATCACTTTCTCAAGTGAGAAACATATTCAAGGGGGAAAGTTGGTGAGAACCGGAAGGAAAGTGAAATTTTAGGAAGAAATAATTACTTAAATGTTCTCAGAGTGCGCTATCCCTAGCGCCTGCACATAGTACATGCAAACAGTCTTGGTCAAGAAACTACTTAAGTATATTAGAGTATTTACTCTTGTCGCAATTTTTGCCATTATATTTGTGACGTGCCTGCTGAACTTACGTAATTAATAAATAAAATGATAGTAATAATATTGACAACATATGAAAACTTTAGAAAAGCAATAATGAAATGTTTAATTGAATTGAGTATTACAATTTTTGCCTTGTTTATGACTAGTGACATTTGAAGAAGTGACAATGGCCAAGGATGAGATGCGAATCCAAATAAATAAGGTATTTCTTTTTCTTCGCATTTTCCCTATTTATTTAACTATTTAATAACCATTCGAATTGGTAATTATGTAATAAGTTACTTTAATAATTAAATAAGGTATTGAACGATGAAAGTGGAAATTCGCACTGGAATCACCTGGACCAGGTATATCCAGGAATTTTCATCGGAGATGAGTAAGCTAAAATTGTTGATGCTAATCCTACTTAATTTTAAAAGGGAATATTTGAATATTTGAATTTCAAGTGCTTTCTCCTATGATTTATTTTTGTCTTGTAGGTTTGCAGCAAAAGATATCGACACACTGAGGCGGCTTGGCATAACGCATATGTTAAATGCTGCCTTCGTCTCCTCCCGAACCCTGTTCTATGATCACGGGATTGTGGACACGGATCCGGACTGGTACACGTCCAGAGGTTATGACCTCGAGTTTTTGGGAATAGATGCCATCGACAACCCCGAATTCGACCTTAGTCAATTTTTCGAGGATGCAGCAGACTTCATTGAAGGTGCAAGGAGCACAAATGGAAAAGTTCTAGTTCACTGGTAAGTTTACAATAACAATTAAAATAATTAGATTGACTTCCGGTTCTGAATAGGCTATGCCATTTCATGCAACTTTTCAGTTTCGTGGGGCTTAGCCGCTCAGCAACACTAGTCATTGTCTATTTGATGATCAAGAAAAATATGCGAGCTAAGGATGCTATCGCCTTAATCCGGTAAAAATCACATTTCTTTTAATTTTTTTAAACATTTAATTTGTTTAATATACACTCAATTTGTATGTTTGTTTTAATTTGACAGAGAGAAGCGTGCTATCTACCCCAATAGTGGTTTTCTGGACCAAATAATTGATTTGGAGGTCCAACTAAGAGGATAAAAAATCTGCTCATCACATCCACCTCACACCCATACCATATCTCATAATTCTACAAAATACATTATTAATATGAATAATTCGAATCTCATTCAGTCTTCAGTCTTGTATGAATTACCATTAACTGCAAATATGTAATGAATGGAAGCACCCAATCGTTCATTGTTGTTTTTGTAGATTTACACTTGTCGCACTTTTAACGAACTTATCTGGGTAATGGGTATACAAGCGTACAACTTATATTAATGTGACAAACCGTTTGCCTGTAAGTACCAATGAACATGAGCTATATATATTGGAATTAGTAGGTGCAAGTGCAATGCTAATGTGACCACTCACTCGTAGCCTTCAACTTGGTTTCGTTTCAAGCGTTTGCAAAAAAAATCGTGATCCATATTCATGATCTCACTTTTCTTGTACTTAACTAAATTATGTTTAAACAAATCAAATCTATTTGAATGTACATACACGGATAATATGAGATAATTAATTTCCATTTCCATCCTCATTTTGTACTAGAGTTAAATAACAATACATGAAATATATGAAATTATTATCAATTGTTGTCTTCGCCATATTGCCATCAACCCAATATGTACATCATTCATTCATTTTGTATTACATCATAATTGATTGACTCAGAATTTTTTTAAATAAAAAATATCTTTGCAAACGCTATATTACGTTATATGCAAATCACTGGATAATTTATTAAAAACCGGAAGTAAAAATTTGAATTTAATGAAAACAGTTGAGCCCAAACTTTGGTCCCCAAAGTTCACAATTCATACCGCAACGCTGTGATGGCATCCGCACATGCATAATGTTGGTTTACCGAGCACATGGTAATTAGTGGGAATGGGTTTTGAATGGGCTGTGTGATGTGATGTTCTAAATCCCATGAGGTTCGATGAGTTTCGAACATAACATATTGGAGCAGCTGGCGCACTTCGTAAAGATGGAAAGTGAATCGGATACTTTCTAATGTGTAGCACAGGTAATAATTATTAATTAATATAGTTTTTGGTAAATAAATATTAAGTCGGAAATTAGAAGAGCAATTAGCAATTTCAGCTGAAAAGTTTCAACTCGCCCCATTTGGGAGATAGCTAATCAAACATGTTATCCCATTAAGAATCCCAATTAGTGATTACCACTTTAAAACAGTTACGTCAACATGTCTAATTGCAAGTATGAGTTGAGGATCGAGATAAGCAACATCCTCAATGATGAAAGTGTTCATGCTAATCGTATTTGGAACCATTTGGACGAAGTCTATCCGGGCATTTATATCGGAGATGAGTAAGTTTAGACTTTCAGACATTCTGATTACGTATAAGATTGGTTGTCTGATACTTTGATTATCGATTGATTTCATAATGCCTATCTTGTTAATGTTTCTGATTGGTTCTGTTTTTATCTAACAGTTTCGCCGCAACAGACATTGATACCCTCAAGCGCCTTGGGATTACTCATATCCTGAACTCGGCCTTCATGAAGTCCCGACCTCCTGATTTTGTCAACTATGGGACAGTCAGCACTGACGAGGACTGGTACAAAGTTAGAGACTATCATGGCGAATTTCTCGGACTTGAAGCGATCGACTTTCCAACATTCAACCTGAGTCAGTACTTTGATATTGCGGTAGATTTCATCGAAACGGCTATCCAGGCTAATGGTAAATTTAGAATAATCGTTGTTTCTCTTTTATTGATATCCGTAATAAAATATATTAAATAAAAAATTGTAACTTTACACCTAAATTCTACATTAATGATTTTAGGTAAAATATTGGTTCACTGGTAAGAATATGTTAAATTATGACATACGGAATGGAATGGAAAATGTTACAAGTATTCACTCAGGGAAAATTATCGAATTATTATTTAATATTCAATTGGCTACTTTTTCAGTTATGTGGGAATGAGCCGTTCCGCCACATTAGTCATAGTTTATCTGATGCTGAAAAAGAATATGAGGGCTGCGGATGCCATCGCCCTGATCAGGTATTGTTAAACAATCTGATAATGAAATCGATGTAGTACCTGGTCTGTATATTATTATCGAGTTTATAAAATTTACGCGTTTAGTTTTAATTTCACCGTTAATTACTCTAATTGTGATTGTTTTCCTCAGACAGAATCGTGCTATTTATCCGAACAGTGGATTTCTAGATCAGATACTTGACCTGGAGATAAAGTTAAGAGGAGGACCAGGACCGGCAGGAAATAATGGCAATGGTAATTTCGCCACAGTCGAATGATGACATCATAAAAATATGTATCGGACCACTGACCACTATTACATTGCCATATAGCTTGTTAAATAATGTGGAAAATGGGATGGTTGACAAATTTTTAATGATTCCAAGTTCAATTAAATGAATTCTTGAATTCATTGACCCTTCAAAATGGATGATACTAATTGTAAATTAATATAACATAATTCCTAGCATTTACCTGTTAATAGGTTATTTAGCAATGTCTTAAGTAGTACTACATATTATATTTAAATTCAACTCTAAATGAATGACGCAAAACTGTAAAATTCATAATTCCATAGATAAAAAATTGTTTTTGTTTCCGGAATTTCAAGTGAAATTATAATCGTTCTCCCATTCATGATCATCTACAGGAAGTTCAAATTACAATTGCGATTGCCTAAAAAAAACACAGATCCAATTCAAAAAAACTTCCACAAAAGCTCTCTCTCGTCACTGGCAATAAGCCAAATTAACTGCTCGACTGTTTTCCCTTCAAAACATATCCATCTTGAATCCGGACACATTGGACGTATATTTTAACAGCCAAACAGCAGCATAATATCTCTTTCTAAATCCTAATATCATCCACATAAAAAGAACTACCATCCCATTTAACTAATGGGAGGGGGGATATTTAGCATAAGCATTTTACTAAATAGACCATCTTAGCATCTTCTGGCCTCTGGTCTGGCTGGCATAATGGAATGGGATGACTTTCAATTACAAAGATAAACAACGACGATTCTGGCTCTTGCCCTTTCTAAAATAAATAGGTTCTGCATGGCCTGTCTTGGAGCGTAATCTGCGTAATATGCCGTCGTCTTAAAAGACAATTGGAATCGGTGGAATAGGCACATACGTCAATTTCAATTTCAAACCGAGTGAGAAAAATATTTTTTCGCAAATGAAGCGAAAAGCTCTTTAAAATTAAAAGAGAAAAACCTTCCAAATTCCTAATTCTTGATTTCATTTAAGACGAGGACGACGCCTGAACGCATGGCTGCATCCATCCATCCAAGACTTGCTTTCCCTTTGCAAAAAATCCCATTTCCGGTCTCATTTTGCCCCAAAATCATTTCTCGTCCAAGTCATTTTTCTCTGGCCCCGGTTTCGCTACGCACATGGCTTGGAAGCCAGTGAAAAGCCCTTTCTCGGGGGAATCAGAGAGCTGGGAAGCGGGTCGGGCTGCTTTTAATTCCTCATCATATTCATCTGGAACATGTCCAGATCAAGAAGAAGGAAAAGTGCTTTTTTTTGCACTTTGCAAAAATTAAGTGTTTTTTCTTTGCAAAAAAGAGTTGTACTGTAATAATGCATAATGTGAACCTAGTCATTCGTAATTCGTATATCATCGATATCAGAGTGAAAACACGTTACGTAACATCCGCTCTCCGCTGAATGATATGATATGATATGGAGGAGGAAAAGTAGTACTAAATAAAAAAGTGTGCAAATTTTTTTTGCGAAGAAATGTGCTCCACTTCCTCCCTCAACTCAACTTCTTCGTAAGTTAAGTTGTTCATTAATTTTTTGGAGGAATGTTGAATCTGAATGTTGAATGTGCGAAAAGAGAAACAAGCTGAGTGAGAATTGTGAGAGTTGAGATCAAACATTTTGCGAATGAATGTTGTTGCCAATATTCTGCTGATAAATGAAGTGCTTTAGAAAGATCTAGTCAAGATCAAGGAGAAGTCGCTTTTGTCTTCGCTTTTGTGTTTTTTTGGGTGCTTTTACGTCATCAAGATCAAGTCATAATATCGTCATTTGAGTAAAGTAAAAGGTTAAGTGCGGTTTTCTCTCTGCGCAGTCATTAAGTAAGTGGCTTCATGAAAGGAAGGAAATTGATAAATGGATTGCGAAAACATTATCCTAAACAGAGTAATTAATTAACTGAACAGTTTGTGATAATTATGCTTTACAGTTAAAATTAAAGTCAGGGTGTGATTTTAAACTTAACTAGAGAGCAGTAAGGGAAACAGCTGATAAGACAGCTGATTGATTGTTGAAGGGTTGATCTTCGGGTTTAAAAGTGACTTCGTAATTAGAATTAGAATCAACTCAGGTCACAGGTAAGAACTTTAATTATCATTTAAATTAGTTAATTTGCCTAATACGGAACAATTTAATTTATCTGAATGGTTCATTACACGATACGATTTTAATTGATGATTGATTGGCAAAGCTTTGCAAAGGTGAATTGGGAGAATGGAAAAGGCATGCATTTAATTTACTGGTTGAACTGGAACGTTCCTTTCCACCGGCTTGTCCGGAATGGGCTAGAGGCTAAATAATTGTTTGAATTGAGCTGGGCTTTGTTTTTGCGTGGGTGGTGGAATGGAATGGAAGCTGGAGCCACGCTTTTGGATTTAATATGCTTATTTATATGATAGTTTAAGACCATGAAGCCATGAACTTTTAGGAAAGGTTTGTCATTCATTCATTCATTCATTCATTAAATTCTCCTCCTGGAGGAGTCCTCCAGACAGAGAGATTAGCGGATGAGATTACCTAATGAGCAGATTTAGTAGATTAATTTTAACAGTTTTGTTTACTGACCAGTTATCACGTTGTGGATTTTAACACCTCATTTCATGCAAGTGTTAAGTACGTGTTAAAATCACACTGATTTAATTACATTTCTAAATGGTGGTGATGCTTGATGAATGAGCTATATTAGCGGCTACTCAGTCCCAGTACCCAGTAAGCTCATGCTGATGTCTGGGCAGTGGGCTTGTAAAACCTGCTTTTTATCTCCTCATCTCATCATTTTTATTACCCCGTTGACCTAATGTTGTATCTAAATCCATTCATTCATGTTACAAGATTGTAAAAGTGTGAAACGAGCCCTCGATTAATTATCGTAATTGGATTATCTTGTCTTGTCATCGTGTCTCATCTCATGTCATCTTTTGATCTTTTTTATGTAATTATAGGATCAGGACAAGGCTACTGTAGAGCAGACCATCTGTCAACTTGACATCATCATCTTCCATCTTCACATCATCATCATCCTCTTTTCGCATCGTCTTTCAAAGAGTTCCAAATAGACCGGATGTCGCATGCTCTCAATGTAATGTTCCCAGCTGTCCCCATAATCCTCTGATGAATGAACGCTGCCGCTGCTACTGCTACTTCATAAATTATCTTATCAATAGGGATGCCCATTTGTTGCGAAAAAAGTGACCAAAAAGTTGCGCTAAAATTGTAAAATAGTTGCGTTTGTTGCGTTTTTCGAAAAGCATTCAATTTTAGGTATAAAAATTTAAATACTATGTTTTTTTACGATTTTTTGCTAGTCCAACATTCAAGGTTAAGCAAAAACACCCATTTAAAAAGGGGGTTTGTTTAAGAAATCAAACCATTAAGCAAGGATTTAATAATTCTAAACCGATTTTTTGCATATGGCACAGTAAAAATGTCCAATTTCGTAAATTTTTATGAGAATATTGAGCAAAAACAGGAAAATATTCCGTTTTGGTAGCATTAGTTGCGATTTTTCCAGAAAGTTGCGGTTCGTTATAAAAGTTGCGAAAGTTGCAAAAGTTGCGAAATTGGTGACCAAATTTTTGCATAATTTTGTCCAAAAAGTAGTCCTAACTTGATTATAGGTGGTTAACCATACTTAGAAATCGAAGTTGTGACTTTGTTGTGAAAGTTGCATTTGGGCATCCCTACTTATCAATCAACCAAGGAGAAGGGAAAAGGAGTTTCATTTGTATGCTGCTTACACATCGCTTAAGACTTGAGTTCTTGTCCAATTACAATCCATTATCCTAATTTCCATCCATCTGTCATCATTCATTCATGAATGACTCATGTCATGACAGACCATAAACCAAACTAGTCAAATTGAAATGTAAATGGAATTTTGTAAAATAATGTAGACTTAAATCGTTATGCTAATGACGCAGTTACAATTACAATGAAATTGAGTCGAAGAACGTGACAAGTTAATGCAAGTAGTAAAGGTCGGAGCCTTACCCACGGGAATGCAGAGTGATAAAGTTAACTTGGGATGTGCAAGGAAATTTTGATAATTGGGTTATCTGTATTTGCGTCTGTCGTGTGCCGTGCCTGATGCACGTTGGATTTTGATGTAGACAATAAGAAGACAATACCCTACGGATTTGGCTTCAAGGGACAACCTTCTCCACCAAACTATGGATAAGCATGTCGCATCGCATCATTAAGCTGAAGAACGGTCAAAGTTTTCATAAGGCTCCGGATTTAGCAGAAGTATCTCCAATAATTCTAAGCATCATCGATAATCGCTAAACCGCAAGCTAATTATTCAGTTCTTCTTGGGCCTGACCAAACAGATAGTTCCAGGTAAGAAAGAATTGTTTGTTGTTTCGTAATCGCTAAATTATAATCAAGCACACATAAACATTATTGGGCTGGGGTTGGGGCCAGTTAAAAAAGTAGATATTCTTATGTAATTTGTAAAGGTAGATAATTATTATAATTTTTCGCAGCTTCAATGAACCTATATTTTTATAGATCCACCTTCCCAATCGCCCTTATCATGTGCATTATTTATGGGAAGCTGGATGGAATCAAATTGCTAGTTTTATTTAATTTCGCTTACGTGGGAAATTTTTACTTTATGCTGAATTATAATTTGTCATCAATTCATCAATCATGAAATTATCATGGAATTGCAGTGCATTATCTCACATGTAAATATGTACCAATATCTTATCTGTACTACAGATTCTGTAGTCCCCGCTCCCCACCATTGGAGCTTTCATTGCAAGCTTCGATTTTTCCTTTTGCAGGTTATCTTCAGTTCATGTCATATTGATCCACACATGTCGGGCTCGGGAATACAAGAATTAGGCACCCAGTTAGTTGGATAATGACTGATTTGTAATAATTAGTATGAGTAATTGCTGTGATAAAAAAAACTCCAAATTATCATTTATTTATGATGACTAGTCAGCTTTTAATAATTTGCATGACAAATGCTTCGCACGCTCATCCTATATAATATAATGATTGTATTATTTCTCGTTCGTCTGGTTATAACTACGTGCGTACATAATTTGTCACTTAAAAAGTAACTCTTCTTGACTCGAGTAAAAAAAACTACAAATACAAGACGTCTCGGGTTAAAATATGCTTATCTGACAAGCAGAAAGTTTTCCAAATGATTATGCTCGTTTTTATGAGCTCTGAGCATGTCTTACAATATTTGCTATGCCCATCATCCATCATCATCAGCCACCAACGCAGCATAGCATGAGAGTTAAAATATGATTGGAATGGGATTTGGAATTGGAATGCACTTTCAATTTTGTTTAGCACTGCAAGAAAGAAAATGACGATTATCCTCGGCATTCTGCTATCAGCACGTCTTTAAAACCCTTTACAACTGAGGAAGAGACCATTTAACAAGTTGGAGCTAGAAAAATAATCCCGTTGGTTTGTCGATTCGATCTTCATGAACTCATTATGATGATGTTAGTTAGTCTGTTAGTGAGGTGTAAAAATCAAAGTTATCTTGTTATCGATCGGGTTATCCAGTTCAGTCCAGGGAAGAAATAAGATAATTGCAAAATGATTGGGATTGGGGGCATTCTGAAACAGCCCCGATAAGTGATATACGGAAGTGGTAACGAGGTTTTCGTCGAAGATCCGAAGTATTTTGGTTTAGCTATTGTTAAATCTTGTGAGGTCAAGGACAGTGGTCAAGCAGTTTTAAAATGTTGGAAAAATTGAAGCATACAGTTTTACACGAGCTACACGAGCTCCAAGAACACTATCACCACCATCATCATCCGAACCAGGTAGTTTTACGCGTTTTACAGATACCTAAATATCGCATATTCGTCCCATGTTGTGAAAGTGAATCTCATTTAATTTACTATAATTGGGGCTGCTTACGGGATAAGCTTTTGCTGCATTATCTTTATCACAATGTCGCGAGAGAAGGTACACTGGAAGACAAACTGAGGCCAAACCCAAAAAATTCATAAAGGCCTCTTCTCGGTCTCATCCATGCCATGACACTTTTATGGAATTCTAATCTTCGCTTTATCGCTTTGCTTCATCGTTAAATTCTGGAGGATGTGTAGTGTGTAACAAATAGAAATAGCAATAGATATCACTGCAGTGCAGATAATTCCACACTGATATGACTACCAATTTAAGAGACTTGTTTTGTTATCAACGATATAAGGAAAAATACTTGGGAAAGGGTTTGGATGTCGAGATGCGGAAGCGTTCAAAGCGTTGGGAATCATCGTCCTACGGGAAAATCATTACGTATTTCCCTGTGGAGCTGTGCCTCTGCCTGCTTTGCTTATCGACTATCTATCCTCGTCAATATCATTATTATCAATGTCATCCCCGTCATGTTTATGCCTATTATGCTCCAATCCTTTTGTAAACAACGTAAATTTTTAATGTGGAACAAGTAACGAGTTTTGGAGGCTTAGACTGTTGTCTCCCCTCTACAGAGAGATGGGATTAGCAGGAGGAGTTACGTGCTCTTCCAGTTTAATGATCAGGGGGAGATTTTCAGTGATTGCATGAAAATGAAATGAAATCAGGATGAGGATGAATATTGAATTTTATTCATTCATGAAATATTTCCATTACCATTGCCAGGGCTTTCATTTCTCATGTCATTCAAATTCGTAGGGAATCAGAAACTCTTCCATATATAAAGTTGCCCGGTTTGGTTTCACTGATCGTGAGACTGCTGAATTTCGCAAAGTTTCTCAATTAAGCTTGTTGTAATTTATTTAATCTCATTTTGGTAAAGATAAACAAATAGCTTGGGTTATTCGAGTCTCAATCCAAACGCAAAATGGTTAACGTAAGTTTTGTTCTATTTACTTTAAGTTTTGATTTGAGTTTCGATATCCCCAAACTATATTCTTCGTCAGCGGAAAGTTTAGCAAGCACCAAAAGTTTTGTAACCAAAACTGTCGCCGTTATTTGCACCGTCATCCATATCCATCGTCGTCAGAGATGTGGACCTAGTCATAATTGAAATTTGAAATGGTTGTGGGAGTGGAATGGAGTCGTTCATTGGTGTGGGTCTGGTATTTTATTTTGGTGGCAGAGGTCTGAGGTCTTCCCGATAATGAAATAAAACTTTCATCATCTCCACTTCCTCTCTGGTTGCCCCTGCCCATTACAAATTACAATATTATGAAGGATGAACGTCATAATAATATCATGAGCAACTTATCATGACTCATATCTTGATATTTGTAGGAACCTATGCAAGAAATTTATTTTTGATGGTTAGGCATGTTATAGAGCCAGAGCGAAAGGGAGAAATGATCAAGGCGTCATATGTCATAAGTCAGTGTCTTGTTTCATGCTCTTGGTTCATTATCATCGGATGAGGCATATGCGGGAGCAGATAAGATAAATGTAGTTAATTAAGGAAGTCCCATAGACACGTTTGCTCTCAAAGTACTGATCATTTCTTTGGGATAAATTAGGAATTGGATTTTATTAGATTTTTATCCTCCTTTTATTCCCAAGTCGTGAAGAAAGGCTAGACCAGACCACATCAAAATATTTTAGTGGCTCGGTCTGGTCTGGCCTGGCCTGGGCTTTTATGTTCCCCAAATCCTCAACCGAAGTCAAAAGACGATGTGATATGAATATGATATGATAGAGGAATGATTGGGTTGAGCGAGCAGGAATGTATGGAATGGGAGGGAGGTCATGTTACGAGTTGGTTGGAAATGTTGGAATAATATGAAGAGCCCCGTCTTATGGTCATCATAAGGGAGAGCTGATGACGACTCCCAAGCGTATAAACATTTTTAATATAAGAAAATGAAATTAAATATGAAATACGAGAAAGCTCATCCCATGAAATGGCCAAGCAATAAACCAGAACAAAGTAGACAGTAAAATTTATATATGAAAAAGTGCCACATAATCAAAAAAGCAACACGATTTTATTTTTTAGTTCAATAAAATAAAATGAGATATGGGGAGGGGAAGAGTTGGGAGAACTTTCTGTTCCATTTCATATTCAAATTCGTGTGAACAGACGCAGACCTGTTAGTATAAACCACTTTAACAAAAAGGAAAAGCAAGTAGGTAGGAGATTTTTTTTGCAAATCCATTTTTTTTTGCACAATAATAGACATGCGGCGGCAGGTATTTTTCTATCCTATTATTTTTCCAGTAAATGTTTTATTTGCGTGCTCTTCCAACGCCCACACATTCTACGGCTGGTTCACTCTCTGGTTACGACGATGCTCATGTGGATGGCTCAGGTCCCATTTCCATTTTTCCATATATTAATTAAGTTAAGACATCCGGTGAAAGCACCAGAGTCAGAGTCAACCTAAGTTAGGTTACCTAACTCCTGCCTTATTTTTATTTTCCTTATTATTTCATGGTTTTTTGGTGTCATCCTTCCTAATCTAATGTTATTGTGTACAGCCCTCCGCCGACTTCAGACTCGATGTTGAGGATGATGGGGTCCTTCTCCGGACGAATTCTGCTCTTCAGAGCTCCATCTTAGTAATTTGATTTCACTTCTTTTTACTTTCTCCATACCGCTTTCTATTAGAAGATTACGCCAGAGGGAAAGTAATAAGTCTTTAGAAAGTACTTATGTCATAGCCATGTCAGTCAATCAATTCAGAGTGGAGAGAACTGCAGCAATCCATAATATATGTGTTTGTAGTAGTGGTCCTATCAATCTTCTTTGGAGAAAGTTTTTTTTGGCAAAAAATTGCGAAATATCTTACTTTATGTCATGTTATGTCTGCATTAGTATGCTTTATCACTTGGGAAGAGCTGATATGATAGCGCTATATCAATTTCAGGCTATGCTACAAGCTATGCGAATTACGAGTGGATATAATATAAGCAGAGTATCATCCTAGCTCTTGTCCTGTTTTTCCTCTTCCCTTTCTTGACATGTCCATTGCATTATCGTTATCAAGTCATTAGTCCAAGTACAAGTAGAAATGTGGGATTACTAAAGCTTATTGTTAGCAAGGGAAGGAGAAAGCCGGACTTGAAAGGAACTTATTCAATGCTATTCTCCTGTATTTGCAGCAATATGCTTGGGATGATGATCAAAGGTGGCTTTTTTGTTGGGTCTTGGAAGTAAAATAAAAAGTACTTCATTTTTCATCCTCCTTCCTTTCTTTTTGATTCTAAGGTTGAGTGTTTTACTGAGGATGAAAGACGATCTAGGCATTTATGTAGGCCTTCTGACTCCAACTCTGTTGGCTTCTTGTCTCTGTCAAACTAGTACTAGTAGACTTGGAAGTAGGTGAGTGGATGAGAAAGGGCTAAAGCTTGGAGTGAAACCAGGAAACTGGCTCAGTTTTGAGGTGGCTTTCTCTCCGGAAGGAAAGGAAAGCCAAGCTCCATGTTCCCCGCCCCGGTGGGCGTCGAGTAGAAAGTAAAATGAGATATACGTAGGTCGAATGTGTTTCGTTCGTGCAAGACAAGTGAAAAGTTATGTTAGGTTTTTTGAAAAATAATATTTTTTCTTAAAATGGTTATTTTTGAAACATTTTCTACTTTTCATTAAACATCATCATCATGCAAAGAAGAAATTGGCTCAGTCGGGGTAAAAAGGGGCTGACAGGGATCATGGACGAAGAAGGGCAAGGTTCGGGATCAGGAGCCTCATCGACGGGACAAGGTCGAAGCACATCCGTCTCCTTCTGGGAGTTTCCTTCCCTCAGGGCTCTGTTTAGACCGAGTGCACCTGTGACTCCCTCAACTCCGGAGATAATTGTCACAGCTTGCTCTAGCGAAACTGTGTCATCGGGAGCTGGGATTCCAAGTCTGATCAGCCCTCCGCCAATCTCCCTCTCCAAATCCATGACTGCATCTTCATCATCCATGATGGAAGGGACAGCATTAGGAGAGATCAAAGAGGAAGAGAATATGATGATTGAAAGGGGAAGTAAATCAGCGGCTTCTTCTCCATATCCTCAGCACCCCATCGGGGAAAATGAGGAATATCTCCTGTTGGATCTCCCAAGCTCCTCTGAAGACTCCTCAATAAAGTCTCGGAGAGTGTCTCAAGAGTCAGAACAAATTCATGCTCCGTCCTCCCATCTTCATGGGAGAAGGATATCATCTTCAAAGGGACATGAAAGGAGAAAGTCGGATGGGGTCTCTTCAATTCTCATGAATCCATTACTGTTAGACTGCAAGAAGTCCTCACTGGGGAATACGCTCCGGCTCCCCAAAACATTTCGGAAAAGATCTCGCTCATATTGCGACCTTAGACTGAGCTCTTCTCCCAGACAGAGGACGGACAGTGAGCCAACATGCGTCATACCTGAGCTGAGCCCAACGGAACTGAAGCTGATATTGATTAAGGGGGACCTGAGTCCCAAAAAGAAGACTGAGGGGAGGAAAGAAGGACTTCACATCTCTCAATTAAATGAAATCTTTCATCTGACCGACCATCATCGTCGGAGGGGGAGCAAAGGAGCGAACAAGAAAAGTCGCTCGGATGACAATATAATTGATTCAGGTTCTAAGAAAAATGTAGCTGCTGCCGGGATGGCTGCCATCAGCACCGGTCTATTGCCAGCAGCATCAGTAGCCTCACTTCTAGATAATAGGATGATGATGATGGGCGGGATTGGGACCACCAACAATCTCCAGTTACCGGGACCAGATGGAGATCAAGTTGGAATAGGAGGGGGAGGTGGTGGAAATAATGACATAATGGGCAAAAGTACGACCCAGCTTCTCTTGGAAAGCGTGAATGCCACCTTGCCCCGAATAAGGAGCCGTCCAAGGCTCCTGTCCCATCCAGAATTTTCTCTTCCCGACTCAATTCAAACGGCACCCATTACATCGTCCTCAGCCAGGAAGTTCTTTATTCCACCTTATTTCCGACGACCATCTCAAATGTCAACGGTTAGTTTTTATGAACCTCGGGATTGACTTGACATAATGACTGATTTTCACTCACCTCTCATAATCATTTTGTGTGGTTTCATTAACTTATTCTTCACTCTTGAGCCTAGCTAGTACAAAAAATGAATAATTATTTTCTTTTAACAGGTTTGGTTGATTTAAATAACTTTGTGTGCATTGTCCTAGGCTAGGTATTTGGTAATGATTTCCCTTCCATCTAAAAATGGGAAAAAATTGGTTCTGAATTGAATGAACTGTACTAAAAAAAACTTAAAAGGTGCATGTCCCCCATTTCATTTTGTTGGAAAAAGGTATAATTTGCATGATACTTGGAAAGCGATACTTTCATACGAAAAGATGACCATTCATAACCTACATTTTTTATTACCATTTGTTTGGGCTTTGTTTCGTATTTTGTGTTTTTTATTCCTTTTATTGTGTTGTTTATTGTTTATGGAGGGATACGCCTTACAAAATACAAAGCTGCTTCTAAATATTTACATTAAATTCGCTTTGCTCCATTTTATTTTTCAAATGGACTAAATGGATTCATGCATGATCATTGTTATCGACGATGATTATTGCTTTGGCTCTCCGAGCCAGCAATGGCCGAAGATTGAGGATAACAACAACGATCATGTTTACGCTTAATTTCTCAGTTATATTTCGTGAGATCCTCATAATCATAGTATCACTTCACTTGATCGTAACATTTTGTCTTTCGATGGGATAAGATAACCGTCAACCGTGAAGGATTTATATATTTATATATCGTCACAGTCCTGTCTTAGTCCTTTAGCAAGCATACACATATAGAAAGATTAGTTAGTTTATAATTAATATCATTGAAATGAGTGGTCTTCATAGCCTCAGCAAAGCTTTCTGTAATTTCCTCTGCATAGGCAATGACAATGGCAATAGTCAGCGTATTAATCGGGAGGTGGGCTTTTCTTTTTCTTTATCTTACGAATTCCTGCTCCGCATACTTAATTACTATTTACTTTAGTAGGCAACTGCTTAAAATTCCTTTGTAGTAATTAATGCTGTTGATGCTCAGGCATATCGCAGTAGTATAATTTGGTGGGCTGATCGTTTATTTTTTACGCTAATTATTAGTGTGTTTTTTGAACTGGTAGAGAGAGTAATAGTAATATGGTTTTATAATCAGAATTTGATTGGAAAGTATCTTTAGTTAACAGATAGAAGAGTTTTAATGAAGGAGTCAAAAGTCTTACTCCTCCTTTGGAAGTACGCTAAAATTGTTTTATTTTTTATTTTTCAGCAAGGACTCCTCGTTTCGGAATCAATGGTGTCCCTCACAAATCGAGCATTGGTGTCTTTCATAAATGATGATAACTTCTCTGGGCTCCAACACTTACTGGATAACAGGAGGGTGGTCGTGGACGACAGGGATGAGGTTTGCAAATAAAACTTTGCTATTTAAGTTAATTGTACTTATGTATTACGATTGTGAGATGGGATTTTAATTTTTTGGGGCTATTCGAAAATAATACTTTACAGGCAGGATGTACAGCGTTGATGATTGCTGCCTCCAAAGGCAAAGCCAACTTTGTCAGATTGTTGCTGGAGCATGGAGCAGACATAAATGTAGAAGATCAGGATAACTGGACCGCTCTCCACTTTGCAACAAGGGAGGGTCATGATGAAATCGTGGCTGATTTATTGGACCATGGTGCTCTCGTTGACAAGTCAGAAATGGGTGGATGGACCCCCTTGATGTGGGCTTGCTACAAGGGTCGGACCAAAACGAGTAAACTCCTCATCGAGAAGAATGCAGATGTGAATGCATACGGGAACTTCCACGTGACCTGCCTAGCATGGGCATCTGGAAGAGGGTATACGGAAATCGTGAAAGAGCTTCTCCTCCACGGAGCTCGTGTCAATAGTGGCGATAAATATGGAACCACCCCTCTTATTTGGGCTAGTCGAAAGGGCTTCATTGAGATTGTGGACATGCTCTTGGGCTACGAGGCGAGTGTGGACGCTTGTGGTATGACATCCTGGACCCCACTTCTGGTGGCCACTGCGGGAAATCACGTGGAGGTGGTGAAAGCACTATTGGAGCATAAGCCGAATATAAACGCTCTCGATAAGGACGGCTGCTCATCCTTGACCATCGCCAGTAAAGAGGGTTTTCATGAAATTGCAATCTGTCTGATAAGTCACGGTGCATATATAAATATCAATGATCGAGGAGGAACCTCGAACCTTATCCATGCCGCTAAAGGAGGTCATCGCTCGATTGTGGAATGCTTATTGAAAAAACACGCCGACGTGAATTTCCAAGGAAAGGACAGAAAAACAGCGTTATACTGGGCTGTAGAGAAGTCACACGTAAATGTGGTGAAATTACTGCTAGCCACAAATCCAGATCTGGAACTGGCCACTAAGGATGGGGACACTCCGCTGATGAAAGCAGTGCGGAATAGGAACGTCGAGATTGTATCACTATTGATTGATAAGAGGGCAAAGGTTGGGGCAGCGGATAAGAATGGAGACACGTGTTTGCATATTGCAATGAGGGCGAGGAGTAAGCACATTGTAGAGTTAATCTTGAGGAATCCTATAAATAGTCAATTGCTGTATAGACCGAATAGGGCCGGGGAGACGCCATATAATATTGACAGGGCTGCACCGAAGCCGATTATGACGCAGATCTTTGGATCAAGTAAGTCCAAAATAATAATAAAATACGTACATGCGAAATTGATAATGGATAAACGCAATCATTTTTAGTATTTCTTTGCTTTGTATTTTAATTGTCAATTGTAATTAATTGTGTAGGAGGACTCAACACTCAAGAAGATGGAGAGAATCTTTTAGGCTACAATTTATACAGTAGTGCTTTGGCCGACATGCTCTCTGATCCTACTTTGAATACCCCAATCACTGTTGGACTGTTTGCGAGATGGGGTAGTGGGAAGAGCTTTCTCCTGAGTAAATTGAGAGGTAAGTCCAAAGAAGATACGAAACAGTATAAATTACGGTGTAAATTACTTCTTTCGCAGTGATTCATGAGTGTATGATTATTTCTATTCTTTTGGTTCTTTTAGAGGAAATGAAATCATTTGCCAGACAATGGCTGAATCCTTCATTCTGCTACGACTTCCTTATCTTTCTTATCATTGCCTGCATCGCAGCAGTAATGGGCGTGGTTGGGGGATTAGCTCTGCAAAGTTGGATTGTGGGATTGGCCTTCGGAGGTGGATTCGTTTTAGTGGCTCATGTCCTCCTTTTTATCATTTGGTTCACCAGTAGAAGATCAAAGTAAGTCTTGGGATATCGGAAATAATTACACTAGTTAAGTAAAAAGTTTCCATTGTCTTATTTAATTTATTTTTGTAATTATAACTTTAGATATGAATACTCCTTCTCCAACAAAATCTCATCTTCTCTGGCAACTAAGATGGAGTCCCTTCGAGCAATCTCTCAAGTTATATTTTGTCATCCACCTGGCTCCCAGTCAACTGATCAGATGCAAGCCCAACCCATTAACTTTTACTTCACCGAGCAGACCAAAATCTCTACTACAACGGGTGGGGAAAACTCTGTGGTTCAAATGTTAGGCTCATTGTATGCCTGCATCGAGAATGACTATGGAGTAATGAGTACAAGATTGTATAGAGCTTTCAGACCTAGGCCAGGTGAGATTTTAAAAAAATATAGTTTTAAAGAATTATTAAATTGTAGACTTGGGCTCTAAATTGTTGATCATTCTGATTAATAGTCAATGCTACTTCCGGTTGGAAGTGGAGAAAGCTGTGCTGCATTCCATATTTCGTGATTTTCCTTATGTGCTTTGCCTGCACACTAGCGGGGATTGTAGCTTTAGCCATGTACCTGACTACCACGGGGGTAGAGTAAGTGTTTTTCATTCACAGAAATTAATCAAGAAATCGTGAGTGTTGTTTGTAACGATTATCATGTGCATATTTTTCTTTTTCTTTTAGTTCTTATCCTTCGGAACTATTAACCCTTCAAATTATTTTCTATACTTGCGCCTTCACCGTTGGACTATTCCTCGTTGCAAACATGTACACAATTGGCCGAATCCTCAAAGCCATTGTGCTTTCACATCGTCGCCACCTCCAACGAACCGTCTCCAAACTGGATGCAGTGAAAGCGGAAGGCTTCCTCCAGGCCCTGAAGGCTGAGGTTAACCTCATGACAAACATGGTCAAGTGTTTGGATGCCTTCAACGGGAAGCAGAGCAGACTGGTCGTCATCGTGGATGGATTAGACAGCGGAGAGCAGGAGAAAGTGCTCCAAGTTTTGGATGCAGTCCACATTCTATTTAGTGATGCGAAAGCCCCCTTCATCATCCTTCTTGCTGTGGATCCACATATCATAGCTAAGGTAATGGAAAATTTCAAATTTGGCAAGTCATGAACGAAGTAAGTTCAGCTCAGGCCTCATGACGCAACTGAAAAATATTATTTTTAACAAAATTAATTTATTTGCACTTATATTATTACGCAACTAACTTATAAAGGTGATGGATCACAAGCAGGTAGCACAGTTTGAACTTGTTTTGTTGTTCATTTGTGGTTAGTTTTGTGCTTAAGAAATAATGTTCCTTATTGTATGTATGTAGTTGCAGTTGTTTTCCATGTTCAAGTTGTTGAAAACAAGTGCGTTTATTAAACTTTCTCTTTTCCAATTTTCCGTAGGGAATCGAGCTGAATATCAATCCCGTCCTTAATGAGTCCAATATTGGAGGACACGACTACCTAAGAAATCTAGTCCATTTGCCCTTCTTTCTTCAGAATGCGGCCTTGAGAAAAGTAAAGCATGTAAAAATGTTGGAAAACTCTATTAAGCGGAGTAGTCGACTGTTGGAAGACGAAGGGCCTGCGTTAATGGTTAGGAAAAATTTCATAATTATCTACAGTAAACAAATATCACATTATTGTAGCTTATTGTGAGAAGGTGAAATCTATTTACTACTTAAATTTTCATAGTTGTCAGCCCGGAGACCATCAGTTGAATCGGGATTTCAGCTCCAACTGGACAGGTTTGACAAACCCCCATCGAAGAAGACGAAGAAGTTGGGATTGAAGGTAAGTCATTTTGCCTTCAATTTTTTAACATTGTTGTGGTATAAATTACGTCAGATAACTCATTTCTGCGGATTTTTAGATGAGTGAAAGTATAGCGAGCAGCCTTGGAAGCAATCTAAACCGAGTAACTTCAAATATAAATGTGCCGATGTTAGGAGTTGGCGGACCCAGTGACCTGAAAAAGATGCTTTTAGGAGACGATTACTTCTCCGACGTCAATCCTAGATCAATGAGAAGACTAATGAACATAATCCATATAACAGGGAGATTGCTAAAGTCCTTCAGTATTGAATTTAACTGGTATCACCTCTCTGCATGGGTGAATGTCACCGAACAGTGGCCATATCGGCTCTCTTGGATGATCATTTACTGCGAGCAGTTCCAGAAAGATTTAGATGATTCCATGAGTCTTAAAGCTGTATACGAAAAGTAAGAAAATAATTTAATTGAAAAATGGCATTTTCAATAGTTTCATATTTATTGTACCGTATGATTCGTTTTCATTTTAGAGTCCGACCGTTTGTTCCTACTTCTAAAGAGATTGATGCCAATGTTGTGCTGGATCGAGACGAAAAGAAATTGGATGTATATTTGGGACTGCATAAAGGGTCTTTGGTGGTCTCGACTTTGTATGTCTTCCTGCCATTTACAATCTCATTGGATCCGCAACTTCGAAAAGATATAACAGGTTAAATTGTAAATATAATTATAGTTAAATTAATTTTCATTTCTTTCTAAAACAATCATTGTAACATATTTTTATCTTCCCATCTTCAGAACAATATCAGCCAATCGAACAGATTTTCAAAATGAATCCACCTACGGTAGCACCCTCGGCGCCAACTACTGCTGCCCTGCCTCCAGCAACGTCGCCTTTCATCCAATCTCTAGCCAATTCCAATGCGCAGCAATTACGACTACGAAACAGCGGGCGATTCACAATCAACCAACCTCAACAACCGGTAATGAATACATTTCCTGGAATGTATGGTCAGCCCTTTTATCCTGGAATGGGAGGGTACAATGGGAATGCTTGGAATGGAAGTGGTCATGCTCCTTTCGGAGGAGGTTATCCACCATCAATGATGCCAGGATTTCTACCGCCATCAATGCCAATGATGGAAGCTGTTAATATCGACAGTGCTCTAATTGTGCGTACATCAATTTTTTTTTCACATAACTATCCCTAAAAAGTGCTTTTCTTTATCCGGTCTTGTTTTGGTATTTTACAGAAAGAGTTTAAGCACAGGAAACTTTCTGCCATGAACGTAGAAGCAGTATGCGAACTCCTCGTGACCCTCACAGGAATAAAATCCAGCCAAGTGACTCAGTACCAGGAATCCGTACGAAAGAACAACATTTGCGGACGGGTGCTTATGGCCTGCGAGATGGTCGACCTAAAGTTGGTCTTGCAAATGACTTTCGGAGACTGGGAGCTGTTCAAGTCAGCCGTCCTGATTTTAAGGGAAGTTGAGAGAGGAACGCTGCACTTAACCTCGACACCAACAGAAGATAGCTTAGTACATAATAATGTTTCCGGTGCAACAGCCCCTTCTGCTGCCAGCATTGGCAGTGGGGGAAAAATCCCGAGAAACTCTTCGGGGAAGGATTTGGTTCGGATAAGTGTTACCTCACCGGCTAGCCCGCCAGATAAGAATGGTATATTGAAAATTTAGTAACTGCAATGGAATTTAATAGTAATAAGTTAAAATATGAAAATGACATTCATGTTTATGCGCAGTTTCCAAATCTCCAAACGTTCCTTCAGACCAGAATCAGCATCCTCTTCATGAAGGTTCCACTAGAAAGGGCTCCTCTTCTCAGCCACCTCAATTGGTCCGCCCGAACGTGTTAGAAAAACAGGTACAACTTCACACAAAGACTACTGACGTACGCCATGACTCCATTGCTGAATAACTAGTTTGGGGAGAGTGTGTCTGTATTAAGAATTGTCGCCAACGATTAAAAAGACTGTCAATAGCCAATGAATTGCATATTTATTTTACTAACAGTTTTCGCCAGTCATTACTGAAACATTTAAATGTACTTGATTAAAGCTAGATTCTTGTAAAAAAAATATTAATACATCCGTACAGCTTCTGGAGCACTCTACTTACAATTTTTAATTTAACCAACTTTTTATTTTCTTTACCTATCTTATTGCATTCGCTGCCAACTAAACATAATTTATTTGTAACTTATTGACTGTCTAATGCCATTTAACATTAACTAATATTAATCTGTATTAATCCAGTTTGATCCTCACCAAAAAACAATCTTGATAAGAGCGTTAACAAGCAAATTAAAATGTAAATCATTATTGCAGCCATAAAGCTTACTTATCAATAAATCAATACGATGTACTAACAACGTGTTACATGAATAAATTATAAATATATCAAATTTAATTTTCATTTAATAGTTTACTAGTTCGCTCACTGACTAATAAGGCTTAGCTTCAGCATTTGTTTTCCATTCTTATCACTAATTGCGTCGCAATGGTTTATTTTACTGATAACGGGAAATGACTTTTTTATATTCTTTTATGGAAGGTCACGATGGAGGAGCAGATGATATGTGGCGCTCTCGAGTTACTAAATGAGGAAGCTAAAGAGGATGCTCTGAAAGGGGAGGAGTCACCAACATCAACTTTAAGCCCAATCAACTCGGAACCGGGTAAATTAAAAATAATTATTCTTTTTAAAATTTTAAATTTACAAAAGTCAATGTTAATTCAAGTTTTGATTTTGGCTTTTCACGATAATAGAGTCGTATCATAGACCAGATCGGAAGTCTTCGAAAGCTTACCTAGCCCAAGATGAAACGGACGTGCTATACGTTAGCACTTCTCTCAAAGTCACTGCAGAATTGCCTGACAGTCCGTCTGTCGTACGGAAATTGGAGGAGGCTGAAGCCCGTTACGCAGTGATAAATGAGACCAACTCTCGTCAAAGCTATGCTACCGTACTCCGCAATGTGAGCTCAACCTCGGCCATCTCTGAACCAATTGCAATTCCAAGCACTAGCACGGGCCATTCTGGAGGAGGTGGGACCTTCTCCTCCCCAGTGCAGAAGGGTCGGGGAGGCTCTCTCAGTCAAAACTTTTCATTTTCTGGAAGTACAATGACTTCCAATTCGTATCCGGTCAAGTCTTCCAGGGGAAGCTTTGGGGGAAAGGGAAAAGATAGTCCTCGTAAGAGTGCCAGAAAACCCACGGCACAACATTCCCGTTATCACGTCCCAGCCGAAAGTTCCAGTGATGCATCAAGTGACGAGTCTCAGAAACCTTTGGTGATGAAACCCTTAGGCGGAGATGCAAAGCAACCAAGAAAGGTGTGAGAAAAAGGAAGACTAGACTTATTTTTTTTTGTTGGATTTTTTTTTATTTTGAAAATATTTTAGGGAATGAGTCATCGACCTCCAAAAGCCGACGAAGGAGGTTCTTCCTCCCCACAAAGAAAGAAGCTAGTTAGAGAGGAGTCAATGAGCTCCCGATTCTCCAAATTGAAGTCCTCTTTATTCGGATCATCAACTAAGGACCAGCATCCACGGGCTTCTGTTGACTACTCCTCCGCATCTTCAACAGCATCAGCACTTTTACCTCCTGTTCAGGCTTCCAAGAAGTCAAAGGGGAAACCTCCAGTCAGCTACGATCTTCCCACCGGCGATGATTCCTCCGAGCCAAGTCAGTATTTTAGGGAACATGGGCAGCCATGGAGAGAAGTCCGTGCCCCGACTCCCCTTCCCCCGTTTGGAACTGACGAGTATTATGCCGTAATAAAGTCAAGCAATCCTTCCCCCACAACAAGCAATGAGTCAGAGCCGGGAAGCACCCCGGATCACCTCAGTTCCAAGGAAGAGATCTACTTAAGTGAGAATCCGGATTTCCAAGATGATCCAACCAGGACGGTCATGTCCAGACCAAGTTATGTGGGAACCGTGGTAGGGCCGCCTGGACCCTTCACTGTCATTCCAATGTCAAGTGAGACCAATGCAGTGCCTACTTTTTCTAAAGAGCGGTCTCCTCAACCCCCACTCGTAACAAACGTAATTGAAAATCCTTTGAGCTCCTTCGTTCCAATAGTCCAACCCCAAGCTACTAGCCCCTCAGGATCAGCAACTGTAGTCACCTTTCTTCCCGGCGGTGGCACTAGTTTTGCCAAGCCATCGTCAACATTTTCCGCATCGAAAGCTCCACATTCCCAACGACCGTACCTTACTCGACCTCGGAAGCTTAGAGATAGGGCGGCAACCTCTTCCGGGGAAGAAGCTATTTTTGTACCTTTAACCGCATCGAATAAACAGTCGTGGATGAACCAGTCCGACCCCGGACTGTTCTCTTCGGCGGACACTTCTTCGTGTCCGATGGTCACGCTCAGACCGGAATCTCAAGTAGGGAAATTCGTCACAAAGCAACAGGGACATCCTGCCATTACGCCAGAAGTTAGTAGTCCGAGTCCCGCCATCTCTAGTTTGCCAAAAACTGAGGATAGCCAAGCACGTTCTAGTGACATCTCCCCTGGTCTCATTAGACAGTCAGCGTTCGACCCGGGGAGCTCACGTGAAAACACTCCTCAGAAGTGATAAGCTTTAAAACTCTACTCTACTTAAAATGAAATTGAAATTAGCTTTAGTTTTTTTTAGAAATATAGCTATGCAAATGAACTGACGAGTGACGAAACAAGTCATCATTGAACCATGTATCAGGAAATATGTACTTAATTACTTGGTAAAATAGTCTTGTCCTAATATTATTGTCTAATTGTTTCAGACTTAATTTTTAAGATAGCAAAAAATGTGCAATGAGCAGTACTAATCAGTATCTTCAAAGTATGTACTTAATGTAACAATTTTAGTTTTAATAGCCATCACATCAGTCATCCACTCATCACCATTTCATAGTAGATTTTAATCCATTTATGTAAGCTGCACATTATTATGTATTTAATTGCTTCCCTTAATTGTACTTTCAGGAAAAGCACATTTATATGAAGTGATTTTGTAGCTCAAATAACCATCGAACCTGACAATTAATTTCACCTGTACCCCCACCTGTTTTTAGTTTGTAAAGTATTATTATTATTGTAGTCAGTTTTATTATTATCATTGTACATGTTGTTAACACGGATGTTTTTGTAACAGAGAATAAAGTTGAATCACCGTAAAAAATTAGACTTTCCAAAAACACTTATGATTTTGCTGGAAATTGGGGCATAATGAGAATCACTAAATTAGATCATCGTAACGTCAACACTTCAACGGATGGTTGAACTTTCAATTTACGTTTAGCCATGAGCACGACGTGGTGGTGACCAATGGAAGCAGCGTCACCAAGAATGTCATGTCATAATCATGGCAATCCTTCTGGAAATGGAATAAATTCTTAACATAATAATAAAACGATTCAAATTCCCAGGAACTCTTTTGGAAATAGTTTTTGCTTATCAGCCTCACTATTTGTCATAACCCGTACCTGTTGTGGATTCATTTTTTTTTGTAGAGTTTGTCATTTTTGCACTGCCAGTCACAAATTCCAAGGTATTAACATTGCTCTCCCATTCAACTTCACGAGTCTTCTTATTTTCCGTCGTATTTTACCGTAACTTCCAGTCCAGTTTGTATAGGAAATGGGAAGTCCCTCCAAAGATGCTGGGGTTGGGAAGCGGAATCAACCTGGATCTGATGGAGCATCAAGGCCCACCCGCCGGAGCATGGAGGATGAGGATGACTCGACACCCAAGACTGGAAACAGCCGCGCCCACTCCCACCGTTGTGGCAGAAGTCGACCCCTCATCTACCAGCATTACTTGTACAATCCCAACGGAGCCATTTGGTCCTCTGAGCTCTACTGCGATCCCGACTTGGAGATAAACTTGAAGCAGTGGGAGTACTTCGACCTATGCAAGAAAATCTGGGATAGGGCGGACGAGGAGGAGGAAAAAAGGAGGAAGTTACTGACAACTCCAAAGGGTAGAAAACTGGCTTATCATTATCATCTTGATGTCTCCACTTCGCCGATTTCGCCGATGCCATTGGGGAGTGAGCCCTTGTCCTCGTCAAAGATACTAAAAATACTGAAAAAGGACGCTGCCACGTCTCCCATCTGCTCCCTCCTCTTCGATGATCCCGTATCTGACCTTTCTCTGTCCTTGGAGCCCATTTCCAGTTCCTCCTTTCACTCCAGTAGCGACTGTAGCGGGATTGGCGTCTGTGATGGGGACCGCGGGTCAGAAAATAATTCCGTAAATGAAGTAACCGAGTGAGAGCAGGATGGCTTTTGTATAAATATTTCCAGTGAAGCTTACTTTTGTAGATATTTCTAAATACTCTTTTTTTATTGCCGACTCTAGGTATTTTGGTGTAGTTAAAATCGTTATGGTTTGTAAGATGGGTTTAAACATTGAAATAAAATTATTTTTAACGACAACTGATTAGAATCCAACTTATTCGCATGATGATCAAGTGAAACTGCATAAAATTTTATTGTATTAAAATTAAATTAATAAATTAACCTGCCGCAAAGATGGAGCCAAGGACAAACTCATTTCCAAACGTGTTTCCAGAACATGTCCTAGTCTGGAACACAACGTCGGCATCATCCTCCTCGACCGATAATTATTCTCGGCATGCCCCAGCAGCAGCGGACTCACAACCACAAGAGTCCCAAGAATGGAGACGGGGTAGGTCCTCAGGGTCCTTATCCACATCATCCTGGGCTCCGAAACGGCAGCAGCATCCCCTCCTCGCCAAATTGCTGGAGATTGAGGAAGAGGGGGAGGAGGACAATATGAAGCATAGCGAATACATGGCTCACGTCCTCATTCAGAAACAGGCTAGGGATTACGCCCATTGTGTGGAGGACGCTCTCCTCCTCTTGAGGAATGGAAGCAGACAAATTCTTGAGAACGTCCAGTATTGGAGAGGACCTCTGCTTTCCGTGGAAACTTCCAAGGGGGGTGAGTCCACCTTATCCTGGATAAGCTTCACCAGTTCTAGCAAAGGGAACAATGAGCTGGAGCTGAGTCAAATCGGGAGTAAGGTGGTACAGATAAGCCACGCTGTGAGGAAACTCCATGAGGAGGACCCCTTGGCATTCTGGACAAGTAACCAACGGCAGAATCTCCTAAAGCTTATGGTGGCCCTGTCCAAGGACTTGGTGAAGTTGAGGAGGAAACTTGCCCGTATCCGGGACACCCTCGGGGATCGGGTTAGGAATGTGAGGAGGGCAGCAATCAAATGCGAATGTGAAATAAGCGGAAATATTGTCCCTAATGAGATTTATTATCAATGGGGTAATATGCTTAACCTTCGCTAAATTTCTCAATATTACTGATTGATACTGACGATGAGTTTGATTCATCCATTTTTTATGAACTTTTACAGTTCGGGAAGACGCAAAGCTTTACAATGACAACATAAGCTGCACCGATAGTCCCTCTAACATCAGCCATTTGTCCAAAGCGTCTCAGAAACTCACCTCCGCCTTCAAGAAGGCAGGAAATGCTGTCATGGCCTGTTTGTATCCAGAGGGAATCCTATCATCAGATTTACGGAGGTCACCCTCCTCCTCCACTGTATATTCCGACGATTCACTCTCCGTCCATACTCATTTCCCCCCTCCATCAGTCCATATGAAAGTGTACGAGATCCGGAAGGACATTGAATTTCTACGGAGAGAGCCTTCCGAACCCTTCCAAGACGATGATGATTCCAGCGTCTGTGACAAATCACTTGAAAGTTTTGTCGCTAATGCGAAGCGGGGACCGGGGCGAAATGAGAGGATTGAACCATCCCCGTCAAAAACTGAGGATGGGGATGGCTCCAAAGAAACCACCCATGCTGCCATAGAACTGGAGGAGGTCTGGTCAGCCAAGCCCGGTCA
>JAQIXQ010000328.1:0-34616 GCA_034700485.1 Pseudosinella alba | reverse complement strand
AAGTTATCGTGTGGATACACAGACGGACAGACTTACTACATATCATCAATACTTTGGCGGACTTCGTCGCAAAGTAACACAGACGGACAGACTTACTACATATCATCAATACTTTGGCGGACTTCGTCGCAAAGTAATAACCATTCATGCCATTTCTGGATCTGTAGACGATATGACAATGTCGAGTTACGAAAGTTGCGTAAAGGTAAATGATGGTTAAACAATTGTTAAACTCAGATTATGTCTCACAAAAATTAAAAGGCTATTAAAATCATTTACGCAATAATGCGTAGGATACATTGACCACAAGTTTGGTTTATGAACTGCATTATCAATATAACTTAACGCATTATCGTAACACAGGAATAATGAAGCTAAATGAGCTTAAAATTATCCTCATCACTAATCGATCAATTCACTCTGGACTTTCGAGTGTTAAACTGAAAATGGCCTTCAAACTGGAAGTTGAAGAAAGTTGCAAACTAATGTTCAATTATCCACATGAAAAGTTATACGTATGATTTATGTAGAGATGCTTCTATAAAGCTTTTCAAAGGGTTCGTGCAGTGAGAATCATAAAAGAGCAATTCATTAGTAAATTAGCCTAGCAAATGCAATATATGAAACATGGTACTAGATTTTGGGACATTTTTTACACAATACAAATGTTTCGATATTTTATTTACGACCGGACACATTTGGCTGACCTCTCTCCAGGAGCATTGTTTTATTGTTGAAAAAAACGGTGGAAAGTTTGGAGGTAAAACATGAAGCCTTGTTGACTTGACTTACTGACGCTTTCCCTTACTCATAGTCACAGTCAATGCTGCTAATGATAATGATGAATTTAGTAAGACAAAGAAATCTTTGTTTTACGTGCATCACCGCACACAGCTTTCGTGACCTCACCTAATAAATACTTCTCCAGCTATAATTATATTTATGGTGGCTATAAAACATTTGAGACTTACATCGCTCTCATAGACTCATTACCGATATGTGATATGGGCTGGATTCATTCATGTAGTTACTAGATAGATCCTTTATTCCTTTAAAACAGCATCCGGAAACTACTTGATTTGAATGCTATTGGAGTTGGATTATGAATCATACCTTTGCCAGTGACGCTGAGCTGCTTTATGAAATGATAAAATTAGGAGGGAGAATCCTTAATAATGAATTTGTTAAAAATTAAATCAAATTAAAATGATTTTCTGTTTGAAAATGCTTGCAGCAGCATATACAAACTAAACTTGGAATGAACATATATGAAATAGGTACATTTCCTCCACATTCCCTTCGAGAGAGAAAATTTCAGTAAACAAGCACATGTCCTCGAATTCTCTTTTAGAGATTCGTTTTATTCTACAAAAACATGGCACATGAAGAAAAAAGATTTTATTTTAAGATTTTACAGAATCACCATCAATCCATTACGTGAACAAAAGGGTTTTTGGATCCAGAGATATCACAACTTTGGTTTAAGTGAGATTTTGGAGAAAATGGAAAGATTCTTGTTAGCAAGATTGTGAAGACGAAGACAGCCTTGGATGAAAAAAGGGTTGAAGAAAAAACATGGATGTGGGAGCAAGTAGCACTTGAATACAATAGAATTCTTTGTTTGTTATAATGCAATTCCAATTTTTTACAAGGGTTTACCAGTTTCTTCAAGGGGTACTGATACTGAATGGGTTTTATTTCTCAAAAAAAATGTTATGATGCTTTTTACATCTGCTTCGTCGAGGAGGAATGGCCTTGCCTGACAAACTGATCCCTATATATGTGGCTCCTTTAAATATTCCTTTTATTGAAGGAAAGTGTCCTTCCAGCAAGCCTTGAGACTAGAAAAACAAGCTTAAAAAGTCCTAAAAATATTACAGAACGTTAGCTTTTCTATTCCAGCACCAAAAACCACAATCTGTCCATCAAAAATCATTCAAAATATCCTATAACAAACAGATATAATATGATGACGTAAGTAAAGCAAACTGAATCTTGAATATTACATGAGATGAGTTTTATGCATGGATTATGGCTAATTCATAATATACTTAATTTTTAAATACAGTACATATTAAATTAAACTATGATTAACTAAAATTAGGCTGGAGTTTATTGTCATCATTGCATCATTGTAGATAGGTATATATATCAGTATGATACATCTGTGAAAGTATTAACTTATCATAATCAATGTCGCTATGTATTTGATTGAATTTCAAGTTCCTTTTAACGAACTACGTATTTTTATGTACTGTTACTGTACATGTGACTAGATGTAATGTAAACAATTCTGCTTAAAAGTAACTATTGCACAACCATCACCAAATATACTTTCAAAATTGTAAAATTAAGACCCAAAAATTATTGAAGAGTGTGAACTAAATTATTTCAGGGAGTTTCTCTACTTCATTTAGGTAACTACTTTTGCTGATATAGCTATAGTACGAACAACAAACACTATTTGGTTTACGATGATACAGATTCACTGCCGCTCTCCGCACCGCCACCACCACCATGTTCTGCATCCCATTGTCGGAGAAAATCAGCTACATCGGTGTGTCCAAATCGCTCGGCATCATCTAGAGGAAGGTGTCCCCAACTACATAGCCCAAAAAAATAGTTTAGATTAGACCATGGTATGGTTTATGCCAAATGGGGATAGAGCTCGTTGAGGGTTCATTCTTACCGATCTTTCGGTTTATGAGACACTCGACAATGACGGAGGAGATATTCTACACATTCCAAATGACCTTCCGCAGCCGCCAAATGCACAGCACTTCGACCTAGATAAATGTAATGGATTTAATGGTTATAAATTCAACTTACGATTATGCCTATTATATATGCAAGTAGTTTGCAAAATTTATTACACGTTACATACCATCGTAATCCATTGCGCTCATATCCATTCCTGATAAATGAAGTCTCCTCATGCTGGTTACATCGCCCGATGCAGCAGCAAATAGTAGGTTAACAATATTGAGTCCTTTAGTTTCATATCTATGCCTTCTCGGGTCAATTTTGTGGGATGCATGACGTAAATTGTCATATTTGTGAAAATTAAAAACTTCCACAAGTTCCTGTAAAAATTAAATAGATTAGGTTAGTTTAGTTGCGTGAATTCCATTTTGCATTTTAGTAACTTCAGAGAAACTGAACAAAAATGTATTTTTCATACCTGGCAGAATGTTACACCGCGAACAGTGTTACCCAATGAGTCCAGCGGTGGGCTCCAAATGCACATTCCCAGTACATTTGGAACAACTAAAATAATGCAACCACTGACCCCTGATTTAGCTGGCAGTCCTACTTTGAACGCGAATTGACCACTGTAATCATACATTCCACATGAGTGCATCAAAGATAGCACGTCACGTACTGAGTCGGACTTTAAAACCTTTTCGCCACTGACGGGACAGATTCCTCCATTTGCAAGGGTTGCAGCCATAACAGAAGTAGCTTCACAATTGGTTTCCATACTGCATACTTGGAAATAATAATCCATACACTCCTTCAAATTTGTTCCTTCAGGGAAACACTTGTGCTCCCGCATGTAAAAGCCAAGTGCATAGTTCCTATCCGCGGCTTCCCTTTCCGATAGAAAAACGGCGTTGTTGAATCCAAGATATTCCCCACCACCTAGTCGCTATAATCAAATCAAGAATAAAAAGCAAAACAAATTAGGATTGTATCGATTTGCAATATTATTCCTATCTACATTATAAGTAACTATCATATCTATTACAAGTTTAGCAGGAGCAAGCAATAATACCTTGAAATATTGTAGAGTATAGTCAAACTTTTCTGCTAAAGTCATCTCTGGTCGGACCATAGTTTTCAATAGAGAAATGACGATGATTGCACCTGCGTTGACCATAGGGTTGTGTGGCCTCTCTAAAATGAGACACAAATTATACATTTAGTCATACCTTTTCTTTCTATATTACAGACTAAAATAACATATATATTAAAAAGGCCATTAAATCTTACTGTTATAGTCCAAAACTAGTTCGTTAAACATTCTTCCACTAGGTTCCTGGCCAACATACTGATGTACGGTTTCTTCGCCCAATTCATTCAGGGCTATTGCATACGTAAGCGGCTTGGAACAAGACTGAAGTGTAAATGGAACCGTTGTGTCTCCGATAGAGTGGCGTTGGCCATCGATAGTGCAGATTGAGACGCCCCAGTAATTCGGATTGACACGTGCTAATTGAGGAATATATGAAGCATTCTTTCCACCTGTTACTTTCTTGCACTTTTCATACATGTCTTCAATGTGCTGACAGAAGTTTTGGAACTCTGGTACTGTAATAATAATAAAATATGTTTGACCAATTAAAACTTTGCTTTTGTTATTTCGAACAATGCTTATTATAGTATTTATGATGTCCTAAACTTACTGACAAATTGTTTTCGAAATGCCCTTGATATTAAAACAATGTTATCCGCAATAACTTTTTTGAAGTCTGCCCGATTCAACTTGAGTGTCTCAATCGAGCCGATTCCCCTCTTAGGAAATTGGGATACTTGTTCCTTATGAACCTGCTTCAAATTCTCGAAAAGTTCCACCAAGCGTGGGTCGCTCCTCCGTAGTCCTGTCCTTTCTAGAGCCTGAAACGATTTCAATAGTCATGAGTGAGTATAATGTTTAGAGCTGTCTATATGGTCATATTATTGGTCAATTTTTTAAACTCCGACATACATATGTAATTAATTGAACACTATTTCCCATTTTTACTTACACTAAGAAAAGTTCCAACCAATGCAACTTCGCCCTCCTTCTCTTGGAACATGTCAAAAAGGAGATCGTCCACATTGCGATGAACTTGATGGGGGTCCCTGATGACAAAAAAATAAAACAGCATGAATTAATAAATTGTATTTAATTACTCCTGGCCTGACATTCATTTCTTTCCCAGCGCAATCTCACTCACTGTTGCTCAATCGATTTGTGACTGGCACAAAAAGCCAAATGAGGCGCCACTGAATTCTTGCGGGCATATCGCTTTGTTGGTTCTTGATGATTTGACGATAAATCACTGGAGTTGTCGTTATCATCATCAGTGTCATTTGTAAATGATATGCCTTTCCGGATTTCTCTATCATGATGATCTTTTCCCGGCGGATCTGCTTTAATGTTTTCCTTGTTCTCACTGAGAGGACTACGAGAATTTCCCATGGGAAAGTTTTCCACTGTTTCGACTTCTGCTGTTACAGACTCCAGCCATTCCGGCGAAATTTTTCTTCCATTACTCTTAACCTTTTGCGAAAATCTCCGCTTGGGTACAGAAGGTGCGGATTCATCTGCAGATGAATCATGGGAATGCGAATGATGATCCATTTCCTCAACTTCGTCACTGAAGGTCACCACTCCGTTTCCGTTGGATTCTGATATGTTGGATAATGGTTTAGCTTCGAATAGTATACCCGCCGGCTTGAGGTCAGTGTCAGTTACAGTTACTACTGGATATTCCTTCTGGAGCTCATAGGATGTTTCTGAATCGTGGCTGGTTGTTCGATGTAGTCGTTTCTCAAATATATGATGGACGGACGTCCCCAACAAGTGTAACGCATCGGAAACACTTTTAATTCTTCTGGGTCGTTTACTTGAATGGGTGAAGGAGGAATGATGTCCCACTCCATTCCCATTTGCAGATAATATTTTTTCCTGAACCATGTTGCAAGCGACGGGGGCAAAGTAGGGAAATAGTTTAAAATGACAATAGCTCTCTTAGCACCCAAGTGCTAACTCACTTTTCACATTCGTCGACACTTATTTGGACTTATACTTTCCTTCAAAGAGATTATATTCTATTCTATTATTCTTATTAAATTATTGAATAAAAAGCCCAATAATTCACCTTGCAGATTCAACTGACGACTGGGATGCAGCGGCTTGGAACTCCTTGACTATATCACTTGTGGTATCCTTATTCTTGGAGGAATATGATCTCAACGGTGATGATCCTGATGGTTGTATCACCTGACCCTAGAACATCAAACATAATTTAATATTTAATGATATTGATATTATTCTAATAAAATATTTATGTATGTTGTTTCTGAGTACTACATGGAAATCACACCTCCGGGGAAATTAGACCACGACTTATACCAGGACTCATTTTATTTTAGCTATATTATTCAACGGTCATATCAGTGGCTGTCTGCATCTACCTATTCATTTCCTGACTGAAGCAATTTTGGCGAATAAGCTGCATTTTATGCGGCAGAGTTTTCCACTAATCATAATCATACCCCCGGAATACCTCCGCCTAAAATTGATTTGCTAAACCTAATGATCATTTATTCCGATCCAAAATCACTTCTCGGCATTCCTTGACCTTCATACAAAATGCGAAGGCAAGTAGGCAAGTGAACGGACTCGGCCCATACGTTCTAATTTAAATATTTGCTAAGTATAGAATAGATGTTGTAATTACTCGTGTAACATTTTGAAAGTCGAAGGAATACTAATGAGAAATTGCAAAATGCGTCTTGCAATGAAAAATTGACTTCGTCCATATAATTCATGTATTCATTTTTTAGTGTTCAGTCGGTGACTGAGCAAATGATCAAACAATCAATTAACACCAACTTAGCATTTTCATTGTCCCAGGAATGGAGGTGTAAATTCTTTGTACAACAGATTGTTCGCCAACACCTAAGTGCTACTGTGCAAGCAATTTGGGTTAATCCATCCATCCATTCCAATCATAAATAATTCATTTAGTCAAGTCAATACCTAATTTAAAGACATTTCGTAAGCCCATCCCCCACAGTGAGCCATTTACAATGGTTCTTAAATTCCTAAATCATCCGGAGAGTAGACCAGTCAACCTAAAACCCCACGTGAAGGCGATTCAATCTGGGAGCCGAGCATTGTCTCTAAATTTTACTAGGTTATTTCGGTAATAAAAATAAGTTTAAATAAAAATTAAAGCTCATTATCATTTTACATACATGTTTCGTGACTAACGACGGTACCGCTGGGTTCGACAGTATTAACGTGCTAAATTGCCTAGAAGATTCCTTATCCTTATGGCCCCCGCAGTCCGACAATGAGTCCGATAATTTGAAACAGACCATCCAACTTCGATTGGGGTGCTGATATCCATTCCCACCATTAGCATTGCAACGCTGTAGAGTATGAACACATCGAAAACCCCTTTTCGAAAGCATTTTTTGAATATTGTATTATATTTTTAAAAAATTAGAGATTCGGTGCAATTAGTCTTCTGTATTTAAATACGACGCAGCAGGATGAACATCATCAAGTTAGTACTTTAAGCTTCTGCTTGAAATGACCGGCGTGACCAGAGGCAATTCAACCGAGTCGGATTCCACCAATGTGAGAAGGGCAAGTTGGGGGCGTCTGTTGAGTTCATCTCGACATCCAAAAGCTGTTACATAAACCAAAAGAGCAATTTATAAAACCCATAAAATTAATTTAATATTTTAATTTTAAAATTATGCGACAACGATGTAAAATAAGGCTATTATAGCTACCAGGTATGCACTTAATTACCTGCTACTGCTTTTATTTTTAACGATGAGTTGATTTAACGAGCAATTTACTGTATTAGTTAAACTGAAGCCAAAGTCGGTCCCAACCGGATTGCTGATTGTATAATTGTAAATACGTCTCCAAACTGCTGACTGACTACGCCTCTGATTCGGCCAAATTTAGAAGTGTCGCATATTACACAAGTCCATTATGTCCATAAGCATATGTCTCTGAAACAGCAAATACGTTTCATTCAGTTAAAAATCCACCATTAAATCCAACAATGCACATTTTTAACAAACGTACCACATGCCAAGCATATTAGATTTAGGTCATCTTTAATTTTCTTTTCTTCAATCAATTAATTTGGCAACAGTCAGCTCTCCAGCTACATCCGACACCCCGCCCAGCTCAATGTGTCTGTAAAGTAAAGTAACCACAAAACAATTCATTAGTTAGTTAATTAATTTTGCTGTACTTGCATTAAGCATTTATAATATTTAATCCCCAACCACATCATCATATAAGGCCAATATATCAATTAACCCACGAACGAACCACTACAATATAGCTTTGCATTAACTACCCGAATTAGCTATAAATGCACCATTTACCTTAATTTACTTCAAAATTTTAATTGCTTCGGCCTAATTCCCATTTACCCTGTAACTGTAACACTGCACATGTGTTCCTCCACTCCTACTTATCGAATTACAAGGGAGGGAGGGGTACGCAATCCTTGATGCAATGCAAACAAGTTATTTACCTTCTGATCTGCTCCGATCTCTGGAGTTGGAGGGGATTTTGTGGAGGTGTTTCCCAGGCTGGAAGACTAAAAGCACTTTCCACTTTCACTTCCGCCCAGGCCCACCACACCAGTCAACATAAAAACATCATTTTCACTTTCACTCTCCATTTCCCGGACTGGGCTTCTGGGGAGCTGTAAGACATCGACCAGCTGTAAATCCCATCCCATGTTCCATCCCTCCCATATTCCAAAGCAGGATCCACTCCATTCTCCCTCCATCCCACCCTCCATCAACTACTCCCAAGTCCCAGACCAGCTCAGTTCTTTCCTCTCCGCCAGCTGACACCTCACTCCCTGATCATTTCTCGGAGGCTCATTCCCGAACTGCGACTCCTCCACTTCCAAAGCTACCGTGCGGAGTCTTCCATTCGATGTTTCGATGAGTTTTTTTTCGTTGCTTGGGCCAGAGCCAAAAGTGGGCAAGGAGGGGAAGCATTTGGAACAGCTTACTCTTATACTGCGCTAATATGATGTTCTGAAGTCTATGATATGATATGGTAGAGAGATGAAGATAAGATAAAATTCAACGATATGCCTATATCATAGGTCACTCATGTATGTCCATGTCCCTCTCCTCCATCCCCCTCCAAGACATCGCATGTCGGCTATTTTATGGCGTTAACCGTTTTCGTTTGCCATGCGTAATCAATATCATTGTGTCAAGCCCTCCAATTTCCCTCCATTATCATATTCACCTCAATTCTGACTTAAGTTCATGAGTGATCATCCTCATTCTTTTTTGTTTCCTCCATCCCCTCCAGGTTCCCTCCAGAACAGCAACCAAAATGCATACACCAAATTCAACGGAAACCCTTTAATATTTAATTATTTCTATGAAGTTTTCAATTTTTTGCATGTTCTCATTATGATCATGATCAGCGTCATCATATCCCCCTCCATCCCTCCCTCCATACCCTCCATCCGAAATTGATATTCAATATGCATGCAACCAAGTTGTAATCTCGATAAATGGCTAACGGCAATAACAATGCTTTCTTTCTCCCTTGTCCCTCCACAAAAAAAAACTTCAATTTATGGTTAACTTTATATGAGGGGAAAGCGATAAAAAGTGATTTCCCTCCAGCTTCAGCTCCTCCACCATATCTGGAACATGGTCCATTCCATGGAACATGCATATGAACTGAACTGAACATCCATCCACAATCCACAATCTACAATCCTCATACACAATCCATGTAGCATTGTAACAATGAGAATAAGACTCTGATTGTGCGAGAGTGAAAGCATCATCGGCGGGAGGGAACAAGGAGGGAGGGAGGGATGCTTGGAAGGAGAAAGTGAATACATACGTACATAAACCATGTATGTACGCCTACTCAACTTAGGGAGATTTTTTTTTCTCCCTTAGATCGGATTATATCCATATCCATATATCCATCCCAGCAATCCTCCATCTCATTTCTTGGAGAAAGTGCCCAAACCAAACCAGGACAAGAACCGCACACGAGACGAGAGAAACTATTGTCGTCAACGAGGGGAAAAGTGAAAGTTTTTTATCTGGGCAGTTTCCCCCCCCCCACCTAAACTTACCTTACCAGACCGCACCGAATGTACTGAGATATTGTTCATATAAGAAAAGTGAAAGCTGAGCCATATCATGCCATGCCATGCCAAACCAAGCCAAGTAAAAAAAAAGTTGGATTCTTGGATTTGGATCTTTCTCTTCCTGGATCTGGATGATGGAGAAAGCTGAGGCGTGTGTTGGGAGAAAGCGTGCGTCTCAGATATGGGATAGGAATTGGCCTCGGGTGCCAAAATATCCTATCGTGACAGTAACAGTAATATGGTAAGTTTTTTTTCTATGTGGCTATATTACGTGGATTTATATGGTTAGGTGTTTTCATAATAATAATGCCTCCTGCCTGCCTGCCTTTAACCCTTCTAACTTTCATTTTCATTTCATTTACCAGCCTCATCGTCCTATAGTCATATAGCCATATACATAGTCATCTCACCCTCCACTTTTATTCCACCTTTGTTGTGTTTTGTTAGCGTGTCGAGTCGGCTCGGCTCACTTTCACCTAACAATAAGTACAAAAAGGGGAGAAAGGCTTGCTTTTGGGTTGGTTATCATCTTAATCTCAATTCATTTTTCCCTTCTTATCTCCCCACATTTTATATTTTATATTACATAACGGTTAAATGGCAACATGTATTTGATCTTATGAGGCAATTTCATTCACACTATATTTCAATAAACGCTTATATTTATTATTTTGAATTGAATGTAATCATATCCATGTCATGACAGGAGGCAATGCATCTTCCTTTTTTCTATTTTGACTATAACAGTCTTCCGGGAGAGATATATATTCTGGTCTTCTTGGTGAAAGGTGAATTGACAAGAAAACCTCAAAAACCCATTTGATTTATGTTTTATTCAGCTTGTACTAAATCATAATTCAGGTTAGTGAATAATATGGTGAAATGAAATAGGGGAACCAATCCAGGAAAAAATATGAACAGTTTTAGAAGGAGGTGGAGGTGGAAGGAGAAAGTGGAAACGAAACAGGATCAACATTTCAAATCGATGGGGTCAAAAAATGTTTTGGGGTTTGGTTGATAATGTGAAATAGGATTGGATGAAATATAGGTAGATTGAAAATGAAAAGTAAGTTATATTTCACTTCACACCTTTCATTATGATCCCCTTTTTTATATTCCTGTTTACTTTAGCATAGTTTATAATTTTATGATATGATAACTTGCTGACAGAAATCTTAATATTATGTAAACTGTAAACTGATATTTTACTTTATCTTATTACTATGAACTCTGACAGACAGACAGGCAGACAGACAAACCAGTAAATAATATAAATATACCATTCCATGAGATACCTACCCAATCTAAACGATGATTCCAGAGGGGGGAATCACGGGTCTTTTTAATTTTGAACATTCGGGGAATTCCCTAAAATATAATTTGACGGATGATATGAAATGCTATATTCCCCAGCTCATGTCACAGTCATAACTTATAAGATTGCCCCCACATTTTCTAAAATGTTGGCAATTCCAAATTTCCAACCAGAACAGAAAGATGCGAGCAACCCAGCCCACTTGGAAAGCTTTTAAATTTCTCATAAGAAAATGAAAGGATCGGATCATCGCATCCCTTCAGATTCGGATTGTTGAATGGCCCAAGGGTCCGGACTACGGATGTGGGCATGTTGGATTATTGCTATTCTAAGCTTCGCTATTGTTATCTTATGCAAAAGTGCAATATTATTATGTAAGCAGTTTTTTCTTTAAAAAAATAATAATAACGTTCCATGTCCCATTATAAAAAAAAACGTATCTTAGAAAAAAATCTCTGGCTCTGGCTTGGCTTTAGCTTGACATGACGTCCACGCATCCTCATCTAGATTCCAGAGAGTTCAATCCAATCTACATTTTATTTATCAAAAATGTCCCCATCCCAAATTCCTGACTTATGTAATATGTATTTGTGACAATCTGCAATAAAACATTTTTTTCCTCATTTTTATTCTCTCCTTTTCATAAGGAAATGGTTTCGTATTCGCATTCGTATGCAATCAGCCGTAAATCTGATTCTGATTCTGGGAGGAAGTTGATAAGACATGGTACGATATGAGAAATGGTTCATATATCTACATGAATTTTGGAACCTTACATAAGAGTTATATAAGATGGAACAAGAATCTGATTTTGGGCTGGTGAAGCCCCCTCATCCTTTCCAAAAAAAATTGGGGAAAGGATCTCTGCTTAAGTTGAGTGGGGCTGTCGACGGTTCAGAAGTGGGAACGGAGACAGCTTCCTCCACTCCATCCCGTATTAAAAACTCATAAACCATCATAATCGTAAAATAAGTAATATCTATAATTCCGCAATCACGAACCACTTCACATTAATAGTAGATATATTTCTATCAATCCATATTATATTGCCGTATAATCATCATCATCATGTCATCTCAACCGAACTAGAAGAGCGGAGTAGTAACTTTTCTCCTGCCAAAAATAATAGGAATATAGGAGTATATTTCTAATTGTCCCGATATTTTGTATATAGTCTATATTATAAATTTCTTTATGATTGTCAGAGACCCTCCTCGACTCATTTGGCCTCAAGTAATAATAATCATAATCAACATTCATTTCATTTCTCTCCTCCTTCCCAAGAAGGGGAAGTATTTTTCTTCCAGACTAACTATGTGTAAGATGACGAGGAGGATGATGACGATGATCATGATCATGATAAAAAGCTTCATTGTTCGGTGAAACTCGGGGGGAAAAACTTTTTCCCTTGTATAACCTAATCGCGAACATTTTATCATCTTAAATGTTCAACTATAATGTAATATATAATGTAGTACGGGAGAATGGAATGGGCATAGACATTGGATCACATTATATTATATTATATTACATTCACTGGGTTCTCCATCGTCCCTTGTCTTGTATATATCTGTTTATGGCAAGCTTGTTGAGACAATGGAATGGAATGAGGGACGAAAGTGAGTGAGTGGGAGAGAGAGAGAGTGAAAGTAAAAGAAAAGTACTTATACTTGGTATATTCCTTTTTTCACTCTTCTTCCCCCTTTCTTCTTTCACTCTCTCCTTGATCATCTCTCCCTCTTCCTCTGTTTGGTAGTCAGGTGTGGGAAAAGGGTCTAACGAAGAGGCTCAATCTCTGCTTTTCTCCTCCTGTCTGAGAGAAAGAGTTCGCTTGTTTGAAACAAAAAAGTACACGAAAATTGGAAGTGGAAGCAACTTGTAAAGAGTAAGCATGGTACATGAACATTCTCCCAAGTAATGGGAGAGAAAGAACAAAAAAATCTTCTTCTTCTTCTTCTTCCAGATATCGGGAAAGACGAAGGAGAAAGATGCCTGTCTGCTTGGTTGACCAAGCGAACTCAAGTGTGATGATACAAAGGGGGGAATAAGAAAGAGAGAGGAGAAAGTAGGAAGAGAAAATGAAGAATGAAGAAGGAGAAAAAGACGAGGAGTGAAAAACAAGTCAAAGAGTTAAGTGTCAGCATCAGCTTATAGCAGTCAGGTGCTGACATGATCATTTCATGTGAAAATAAAGTACGTGAGTGAGATGGAAAAGTATGTCGTTCCTACTCTCCCTCCCTGACTGGGAGAGAGAAGGAGAAAGCTCCTTCTATTCCCCCACACCTTCAGAAAGAGTTCAGACTTGAGTTGACACAGAGACAGAGAATGATTCCAAGAAGATTGGGGCTTGGACCTGGACCTGGACTTGGGCTGGGGCTAAGGGGAGCCGGAAGAAGAGAGAAAATGTGTTCAGATAACAGTTGACTAACACCCGGGTTTTCCATCGCTTAAGACTTTGTTATTATTGTCCACACCAACAACAATACAATGATGTTTGGGGGCATGGGATGGGATGGGAGCAGCCGAAGGAAGAGGATATAAGTAAAAGTAAGATAGAGATAACTGATGATGATGATGATTCCTCTTTCACTCCATCCATCTCCGTTCGTTCCCTCCTTCCACTATTCTCAATTCCATTATTATCATTGGACACCTTCTAATGTGAAATATGTAAGTAAGTAGGGGACTAAACTAGGTATGCATGGTATAAAGAGTTTATTGGTTTGGTTTTTGGTAGTTTGGTATGAAAACAACATATAAGTAATATGTAATAGCATGGAATAGAAGAGAGTTTGGGACTGGGACTTATAGACTTAGACTCAATTTACTAAGAAAGGTCGAAGGTCGTAGGTATGCACACACCCAATCCACATCCACATCCAAGCTGAATGAATGAGAAGGAGGAAGAGAGACAAGAAAGAAATTCCATAGGGGAAATGGGAATGCATGACTACTTACTTGGGAGAGAGATAATAGTTGATAGTTTACTTTCCAAACTGGAATGCGATGGGATGGGAAGAGTAATAGTTCAAGGATGATATGGAAAGCACTTCCACCTCCAACATCCTCCATCCACATAGTCCCCTTCCAACTCCTACTCCATTCCATCAAGGCACACGGCACGGTTAATATTAGCTTTTTTCTAAAAAAAAAGTGTAAAAGTTACATCTCACATTAATCCACACCTTTAAACTTTACACTCTGGCTGTTCCTTGATGGTGATGGTGATGATGAGCCATCCATGAATTTCCGTGTTCTTTCTGTCAACTTTTCCCTATTATTTAGGACCGATCATAATTCACCGGCTGGGAAAGTCGGCCCTGTGTTTCCCTTGCCTGGCCTGTATTAAAAGTAATAACTAACCCGGGACCCCTGATGCATGGATTTTCGCACAAAGAAAAACGGGGCCAGTAACTTTTCCCCTATTTAATCTCTGAAAGCCATTTCTCCTTCCTCTTTAATATATCCATCTATCTATTTATATCCTTAGCAAGTACACAGGGGCCAACATGCAAGGGAAGAGAGAAAGGAGGAGAGAAAAATAGGGAGAAATTAACTTATCTTTATGCTTTCCTTATGGTTATTAAATCTTCAAAAATGTGACTCTTGCTACAATAAAAAGCATTTAAGTTGCAATAATATCAGCAGAATACTACTGCAGGATGAGATTGTGTAATAACCAGACACGTTGAGAATTTTACTGCGTTTTTTTTCCTTCCAACATTCCTCTTCTCCTGCCATGCCAGTGCCATGAGCAGTTTTTCTTGTTCCTTCGTGCCCCCTCATCTCTTTTCCCCCGGCCCCCATGTACCATATCTTCTATCCGCTTCAATATTTTTAATGTAAAGTCGTACTTAGTATTCGGACAGCATTTTATGCCCTTTTTGTATACTGTTGCATGGGATGGAGGAGAGGAGGAGGCATGAGGATGGACATACACATATCATGGGATGGGGCATGACATGGGATATATTTGTATGTAGTTATATAACATCTTGGAATAACTATAGCCAAACTGGAAATAACGGTTTTATAAGGACATAGTGTGTGGAATGGCATGGAATGGAATGAAATGAATGGAGAGTGAGTGGAACTTATCCGAAAGCAATATGGCATGGCATGGCATAGAGAATGGAGGAAGCTATATGGCTTGGGCAAAGGAGGATAAGGCTCGGCTGGACGAACTGGTTCAAGGAGCGGCAACCACTTCCTCTCTGGACTGGTTTGGTTTGCTATTTCTCCAGGCATGCTAAGCAAGGCTTTTCTAAAGAGAGGAGGAAATGAAATACATAACATAACATAATACGTTTACAACTTTGTCTCACTTTTTCTTTGTGTAATACAAATGGAATTTTATTTTTAAACAAGGGAAGTAGGCAAAAGAAGCGAGTGAAGCAGGAGATGGGAAGGAGACGAAGGCTGAGAGAGAATAAGAAATGGGAAGAGTTTTTTTCTATGAAGAAGGAATGGATATAAGTTTAGATGTAGCTCTTTTAGTCTACAGTAAATATAATATATGTTGTAAGCATAATAATAATCAAATGGAGATTAATTTCAATTTCATTCACTATATAACCTGACACGCCATCTGCATCTGTCACTCTTTTTCCTCCTGGTTCCATTCCCGAATTATGTATATAATATAAATATATTCGAGGAGGTAGGTACTCATACTAGGTAGAGACATTTTCCTCGTGTTCATGGGAGGGAAAACTTCTAGAAATATGGTTAGGCAGCAGTCATCTCTTAAATTGAAGTAATTTAATAAGGCATAAAAACTTGGACATTTAATGACTCATGCTAGACACGGTATCCTACATCCAGGAAGGAGCACACATTTCCTCCTCTCTTTTTAGCCTAGTTCGGGATATAATAGCTGTGCATATCTACATCCATTCCCTTTGAACTCTGGTAAAAGAACCGTGGAAGGAAGGACATTCCTTTCCCAAACTCAAATTGACATTGCAAAATATAAACACAACAGAAAGTATGGAACTGAACTAAACGGAGGAAAATAAAATACTTAAAGTTACACAGTTAGAGAGTTAGTTTGGGGGAAAGAGCGCAAGAACTATTTATACATTCATAAGAGAACTTTTTCCGGGGAGAGAAAGTTACAATTAAGCAGTTAGGCTAAAAGGCACACCGGTCCTTATTCCACCCAGCTAGGCACATGCACTTTATACTAGGTATTTCTAGAGATGAAGGGTTCCCTATTTCACTCTGTCCTCCTCCTCATCATCGTCATCATCATCATCCCCCATCTAGAATTTTTTCCCCGTCATTTTGTTGGCTTCGGCTTCTTCTTCCCCGGCTGTATTTTTGACGTATCCCAAATTAGTGTCTATAAAGCCTTCAAGAAGTTACGGGGAGGGGAAAGTTATAAAACTTTCTCATGAGTGGAGGGAAAGAGAGAGAGAGGGATAGAAAGGCATTCACATTTTACTTTATCAGTCTGTTAACTTAAGTATGGTAAGAAAAAAAAAACGCAACAGCAGAAGAAGGGAAAGTTGGTTCATTGGTTCACTCTCAGTTCATGCCAACGTATTGTGTATGGATTATAGTAGAAATAATTTCTGAGAAAAAATATATCTACCGTATACAATCAACATAATGCTTTGTCATTTCCTCCTTTCCCTCCTTTCTATTCCATTCTATACCTTTTTGGATTTGTTAGGAGTTAAGTTTATAAAGATTTAGGTTGGCTATGTGTACCGAATAGAGAATAATGGGAATGGCGAGACCGAGACCAACTTCAACTTTCTCCCTTTTCTTATTTACTCCCTCCTCCCCTTCCCTTCATCCCGAGAAAAGTGAGCTGAACTTCCACTTTTTTGTATTAAAAAGTGACTTGTTGTAATCAGGAGAGAGTTTCTAGCTTCCAGCTATGTAGATATAAAGATATAAAAACATATTCACATACAAACATTATAATCTATATTCCACTTGAATCTAAAACCTACAGAGGGACATAAAACCATAAAAATTTAAATCTATTATATTTTATATGAAAAGTGAAAGTGAGCGTTCATAACATTACTTTCTCCCTCTTTCTGTCTGGTTCTCTCCTCTCTGCACAGTTCATTTTCATTCAGTCCAAATTGCATTGTATTTTTTTGGATTGTGTGTACCCTCTCATATAATATCTGCGGTGAAAGGTTGGTCCTCTTGGTCTTGGTGCTGTGGTGAGTCCTGGCGGTGGGGATGGGAATATGGTGACTCCAAACTCTGTGGGGAAGATCCGGATGCCTGGATTTTCTGGTGTGATCCACGTCCGTCCGGCTGTTGCAGAAAAACAGTGTCACCATCACCGCCATTGCCACCATCATCATCATCACCGCCACCACCACTACCGTTACATTTTTTGTGGAATGATATGAGACCGGGGAAATGGGGAAGAAGAGGATAGGGCCATGATGATCATGATGACGAGGATTCGGATCATGACAGCGTGCAAAAGTTGGGAAGAGAGAGAAAAAAAAACAAAGAAAATATCATCATGGCACGTAAAGTAGTAGACATTGCCGGGCAGTTAGATTTGTGGGATAATGGCCGAAAGAGAAAATTGGAGGGGGAAAGTAAATGTAACTGGTTGACATCTCTTTAAGCATTTTACTTTTAAGCAAAAAAAGGCATACGTACCCAAATAGCCAACCCACGCCAAGCCACTCTAAATATAGGCATAAGTGGAAGCTAGCAAGCAATTATTATTTTTCCACCCTGGAAAAAGGACCCCCCACTGATAGCCCCCTCCAACATTTCGCAAGGTATAAAATAAAGGTAGTATTATAAACATATAGAATTGGTTGTTGGCTGTCGACTTTTTTCCTGGTGGATGAATTTTTTGGAGGATGATGGGATGGTCATGATGATGATGATGCTACAACCATGTACAACTGACGACTTTTACTCATATTTTCCCTGCCCTTCCCCTTCCAGTTCGCACTGCGGGCGTGGGGCAGATTGCTTACGCGATCCACATCAGAAAAAAAATCTCCAAGCCCATGCCAGAGACCCGGATGAAGGGGAGAAAACATATCTTTCAAACTTTAATGCGTTGCGTATTTTCTCTGACAAGATTATTTTTAAGTGCCTGCGTATTTTTATAACAGGCTTAGGCTATTTTAGGGATCCTCTTGTTGTTGTCTGCTAAAAGCTGGAGCTGATGGTGCTTCATTTTCCCTTGCACATAGGTATAGGTACTACTTTCCCTGTATATACATTATATCTATATCTGATATCAAGTGAAAGCTAAAGTGAAAGCGGTTTGTCGTATGGGCTTTTGGAGTTTAGCTTGGATTGGAGTTTTAGAGTTGGTTGGAGTAAGAAGAACAAAAAGAACAAAAGGCTGGGAAGGGAAAGGGATCCTTGCATACCGAAACGAAGGAAAGTATTTTCTCCATTCTTAGCTATTGTGCAATGTTGCTGGGAAAAAATAAGGTTGTGTTAACAGCTGGCTTGACTTCCTTGGCTGGGAAATGGCATGGCATAATATTTAAGACTTTTGGCTTTCTCTTGCATATGCATACATGTAAAAATATGGCATCATCATCGGGATGATGGCATGGCATGCCATGGCATCTCCCACACAATTTGACTGCCTCTTCTGTCAACTTAATTTCAGCCGTTCGTCCATGATCTCTGTGTGTGGCCTCTGTAGCCTCAGCTTTCCCTGATGTTATGTGTATTGTATCATGGGAGGGGAGAAAGATGTCGAGCCTAAGATGAGCATGCTTTCTCCTCTGTATAGTTACTTTTACTTATGTATGTAGATCCTTAAAAGCCAAAACCAAGCCAGATATCACTTTGTTTATATACTTATATGCTTGTGTTGGTAGGCTTTCTCCCTCTCTTTCTTAAGTGCATAATATTAACTTCAACGTGAATATTTATTGTCTTGTGTGTTGTGTTGTGTGTAAGCTGCTGTTGGATAGAAATGGAATATGTTTTTCTACTTCTTAAATTCACAAGTCAAACTAATCGCGCGTGATGGCCGATGGTCTGTGCCGTGCCACCCAGCAGAAAAAGAAAGAAAATGATTTAGCTGGATTTCAGCAACTTCCCCCTAAAAAGAATATATCTGGCTGGTGAAAGGTTTGGTTGTTGGATTGGGAGTAATCCTCCATTCATTCATTTCTTTCCCCGCTTTCTAGAATCATCGTCTGGCCTGGCCTATGTGGCTTGGCTTGGCTTGGCCAAATATCACATCACGCTGGAGGAGAAAGGCCCATTTCTGCCAAATTGCTGAAAATGTATTAATGTACACAATCCCATTTGTAAGGGGAGGAGGGTGCTCTATATCTCTACGATGTAGCTAAATATAGGTATAATCTGTATCCTTTGCTCTTTTTGTGAAACTTTATGGGAAGAAGAAACTAATGAATGAGATGAGAAAAACTGAAGAAAAGTGCTGGAGGCGGAGAAAGTAGAACAGACACTTTATTTGATACCTCTTTCATTCCCCCTTTCTTTTTTCTCTCTCTCTCCGCTTTCTTTCCCTTTCCTTACCCATTCCATTACCAGCCTTGTTGAATGATATTGTAACTTTAGCCTTTTTTATGCTATATATAACCCATTATCCTTTAGCCTCACACCACACTTTTACTAACACCATACCATAGACATATAGACACATATGCAAAAAAAAATATTCTACATACAGCTATTATTATGTGTACGCGTTTATGTTCAATCTCCCTGAAAAAAAACTTTATCGTATATTTTCCCTTTCCTTCACATTCACACAGTCTATCTTATGAAGTGGTTTGGCTTGGTTTGGTTTAGAGTTTGGATTGGTTTGGGTGCAGTGGTGGGGGTGGTGGTGGTGGTCTGGTCTCTATCTAACTCTGGACGGGAGAATCTGTGACTCTCCCTGGCCAAACTTGGCGAAACTGAAGGGACTGGGATCATCATGCAAATAGAGAGAAAAATACGTACGTATTTTATACGTACGTATTTTATACGTAAAGGCTTCACTTGGTTTTGCTTTGCTTTACTTTCTCCCATTTATCGGATAATACCCGCATTAGGTGCTGGGCCTCGTGGGCCCTGCGGAGTACTTTTCAGAATTTTCCCTACTTTTTCATTCCCCCGTCTATGATATGATATGAGATGAGTTGAGGGAGATGTGAGAACATGGCAGATAAATTCTGTGCCTATATGCCAGGTCAGGCCAGTCTTTCTATTCTAACATTTTTATATTCATTTATATTTCGTTTGGTTTTGGTGTCTCATTCGTTTCGTATCCATTCCTAAACTAAATAAATATTCACAACATAACATGCTCCTCACAAGCTCATAATATCAGCCCCAGTCCAAACATTTTTTTATACTCTCCAACTCCTTTCCCTTCCCATTATTCTGCTGAACAACCGTCCGACAAATGGCATGACACTGGGTATAAAGCTTAAACCGTCTCCGGTTCTCCGAGTCCATTGTGAAATGTGTATGAAATGAAATGAACATTGTACAAGGGAGAAAGACGGAGAGGGAAAAGGATGTTCTCCTTCTGATTTCCTCTGTCGTGGTATGGCCTGGTCATACGTTATTTTGTCAAGGGGGATCCTCCGTACAAGATCTAATATAAATGTACACGTACCCGTAGGCACTTTTCACTCTACAATATCTACAATGTGTATAAACAACCAGGGAGCCAACCAACCAAACCAAACCAACCATAGACTTTCCCCTGGAAGCCTTTTACTTAGCCCCGCACCTCGTCCCTCTGTTCCCTCCACAAACTCACACTATTATTTATTGGCTTTCACTTTCACCCTATATCACTATCTTTCTCTTCTAGTGCTAATATTAGTTCATCTACGCTTATGTGTTTTTCTTGTCCTGTTCCTGGGGAGTTATATGATTACCCACACATTATTATTATTATGAAATGAATATGTCCCTGCCGATTAATATGAGCCTATCATCGTATAAGGAACTTCGGGGATATTAAAAGGGGAACGACACAAAAGGGTAGAGGAGGAGGAGGAATACATATTGTCATAATTATTCTGCTGACTACCGTTCTGTCAAGTGGGATTGGGAGGGCCGTCACCTCAAGGAAAACGTTAACTTTTTACTACGCTCCGCTCCTCATATCCCAGTTGGAATTGGAATGTTGGAAGTGGTCGGAAGGAACACCGTTTATGAATCTTTAAGAAGCGTGTACATGTTTTAATAACTTTGCAGTTGGAACACGATTGGTATGAAATATATTATTCTGTGACAAGTCTCTATGAAATCAATTGTGCATGCATAGGTTATTATGGGTAGGAGGAGAAATGATAAGGATATATAATTTATTTTCAAATTATTTTAATTTTAATTATCCATTATAAATATTTTAACTACATAGGAAAGTTAGCCATTGGTATTGTGGGACCTTAATTGATACGTCATTTCCCATTATCTTAAAGTGGAACCGGAAGGATTTAATGGATGTGGTTATGGCTAATTAAGATCTACGCTCCAATCCACTCCACTCCACGCTCAACCAGGATGATCCTTCTTCGGGGCCAAGCACGAACCCAATATCTTCCCGTCTTTCTGATTAGCCTCTTTAATAAATTATATGCTTTTTGTTTTGAGATTACGACGGATTGAGTTAAGACTAAAGTTAAGTATTTGGAGTATTCCTTAGTTATTCACATTTAGTTCGCTATCCGCTCTGTCTATCCAATCTATGCCATGTCGTGACTTGTCTCCCTTCCGGGTTTCTTTATCCAGGAAATTTTTCTTCTGACAAAGCTCAACCCATCAGATTTCATTAAAAAGGTTGAACATTGAATTTCACCGTTGTATCCACCACCATCTACTTACTCTTTGGTTGGGAATGGGGAACGCGAATTACATTCCACTTTAATTTATATTACTTTAAGAATCCTCCCCGCCAACCATGTTAACCATACACGCATTCCGGGGAGAAAATTACATTTACCGCAATTGCCAAATACTTAGAAGGGAAAACATGGGTTGACTTTTCCCAGTCCTTCGTGTTTCCTTTTTTGGAAGATGAGATGGAAAGACGGAAGAAAAAAGTTGGCTTTTGTGCTCCGCATGTGATGTGATGTGTATTTGTGTGTCTGCATGTTTGCTTTTGCTCGCAACTTTCCCCCATCTCTCTCTCTTTCAGACTATAGCACTTTCACTTTACTGTCACGATTGCATGAATAGTGGACATTTATGCAATATGGCAATTTATCCCGGGTCTGCTTCCTCCATCCCTTCCCCCATCCATTTTATCATATTTCGTCCTTAATGATTCCTCCGTTAGACAAGGACGTTCCTTACTGCTCCCTGTCTCAGCTCTTACAATGAATGATGGCTCGTATGCTATATAATACATTTTCATTTCATTTTCATCCCAGTAAAAGTAAGGAACTGGAAGGGATAGGACCAAACCATAGGACCACACACATGGAAGGAGAGAGAGAGAGAAAAGGGGAAGATATGAAGAGAAAGTGAACATCCAACCTACCAACAGCATCACCAGAGAAAGTTAAGTGAGCTGTGTAGACCATACCAAACCAAGGAGCATATCTTATTTTAGGCAGCAAACCAGAAGAGAGCATCACTTTCACGAACGCTTATGGCTTGATTTAGTGGAGTATGGAATGGAACTTTTTTCTCTTCCTCTTTCTATCTCAATCTTTCTCCCTCCTCATTTTTACTCGTTCAGAGAGTTCCCACAAAGCCTACAATAATACTTGTTCGGGATCCCATCATATTGTATCATCATCTCTTCTCAACAAAAAAAAAATATCTAACTAAAGTTGAGTGGGACACATGCATATAAGATGATGATAATAATGATGAGGATGAAGATGATGCTCATGATATGATCATATCAACCAAGAGAAAACAAACTTTAGTAAGCAAAAGTAAGTAAAGTAGCAATATACTGTGGCAAAAAGTAGAATGGGTATAGAAATAGATGGGTATAGAAGAAAAATGGATTTATTTTTTTTCCCAAAAAATAATACGGAAGTAAAAAGTGTAAAACTAGAAGAAAATGGGGTAAGAAAACACATCACATCGGCATGACACACATATAGATGGACTGATACTGATAGTAATAATAAGCTTTAAGGATATGATTTGACTATGACTATGGTTTGTTGAGAGACATATAGGCTATGTGAGACCATCATGATGTAAGATGTAAAGAAGAAAGAGGAGAAAATTTAGTATTCATTGCTTAGCCCCTTGCCAGTGAAAGCAAATGGCTCTACTTTTTACATTTTCATCATCCATATATCAAGTTACATGAAATAATATACATCATGTTATGTTTCAAAAGAGAAAAAAAATCTTCCACCTTATTTTCGATAACAGAATATAAATTCCTTTATACATGAGCCATGAGATGATATGAGATGATATGCCTTGAGCCTATTTACTACAAGCAGGCACTAGCACACATATGGATGTAAGGATGAATGAATGGATGAAGCTACTTTCTCCTTGCCTGTTAAGTAATTTAGTATATTTTATATTTTATGAGCTGCCTTGTTGGGTGTGTGTCTTATGTTATGTAGTGCTAGAAGCCATATAGGTAAGTATGGCTCCCTTTCCCCCTTCTCAACTCATCTTAAACTTAAACTTGTTTCCTGGAGAAAGTAGAGGAAGAGGATTGAGGATAAAGAGGGAGAAAAATATTTTTCCAAAGGAGAAAGTACAAGACAACCATAATACCAAGCGGTACACATTGGAGTAAGTAGCATCTGTTCATTTCAAAACAGAGGAGGAAGAGAGAAAATTCCCCTTGAAAAGTTTTTTATCCATAGTTAATAATATATCATATTTATTGTATGACTATGTACATGAGTATGAGGAGTGAAGACCAGAGCAACTAAATAGGACAGACTTCATTTATTTATGTACCCTTAAACTACCTAACTGAAATATGGGGGCAAGCGGAGGGAACTCGAACTGGATTCATCATCATCATATCATATTCATATGCATATTCATATAACTTGGCATAAAATTTATAAGTTAAGTAGGTATAGATGTGATATATGTGTAGTTTGCAGGTGGGGAAAGGATTTCCCTCCATTTCTCCCATATGTATTCATTACTTGAACTCTTTTAGGCTTTCTACTTTCTAGTTTTTTAGTTCCCCACAGGATGATGACGATGTATGTACCTATGTAGCTTTTAAGGATTTTGAGATAAGGATAAATGTGATATGACCATATTATATAAGTTTTGAGGGAGCCGGCACTTTCACAACTATCGTTCTGCATTGAGTACTACATTAATTCGCTTCTCTCCCTCTTCTTATGGGGCTGAAGGGCTGGGGAAAAGTTTTTGGAGAGAGTTGGGTGGGTGTTGGGTTGGTTGGTTAGATTGGATGGATGACGGAAAAGTAGCTCCCTACTTACCTATGTCCTGATGGAGAATGATGTTTGTTGGGTGCACACATGCATACTAACTTTTACTTTCCCTCCTTCTCAGTCCATCATCATCATCGTCTCACCAGCTTCATTATCATCACACCAGCGTCGTCATTTGTTGTTCCAAAGTGGATTCAGTTCAGTCCAACTCAACTCCGACTCCAACTCGAACTCCAACCGATTACCGAGCCCAAGTAACAAACTAGAAATTACATAACGATGAAGTGGAGGCGCGAAGGAATGTCCTCTCCCTTGTTAAACTATTATTTCATAAATAATTTCATTTACAAGTTTATTATTCCAGTTCCATCATGACGATGATGATAATGATGATGACTGTGACGCTGTTGATCCTCTAAGCATATGGCTTATATTGAGGATTGAAGATCGGGCTAATCATATTATACCCATATCTGCTGGAACAAGTGGGAAGAAAGAGAAAGTACAAAATATGCTTACCCACGCACCCATTTTTCACTCATCTCATCATATATCTCTAGAAGTTCCCTCCATTCTTAGTGCAAAGTGAAAGTATGAAAATATGAAAGTATGTAGGGAGAGGGGAATCCTCCAAAAAAAAGTAGCAAGAACAAGAAGAGCGAAAAAGTAACAACAACAAAATATTACATTTTACATGAATGCATAGACTACTATTACTACATCCATGGGTCTTGTCTTACTTGAGGGAGAATAAGCGACAGCGAGCCCGCTATTCCTTACTAAACGATAAACTTTCCAGAGAGAGAGAGAAAAAAAACTCGGCTCCACCAACCAAACCCAGTTCCAGCTCCTCCGCCACTTTCTCCAAGTAAGCTTATTTCCCCGACAAGCCAGACCAAAAATGAATAGAGAGGGAGAGATCGAGAGAAAGTAAAAAAAACGACGACTGTACCACTTGTAATAGTTGTAGTAGTCTACTAGTAGTGAGGGGAAAACTACTTTCCAAAGTAACTTTAAACTTTTCCATCTCCTTCGGCTTCTCTCCCTCTCTCCCTCTCTCCCCCTCTTAGTCTTGTCACCGTCATCATCCCCGCTCATTTTTTATATTTGGTTCTTTTGGTTAGTTTGAGAAATAGGACATTATTAACTGGTCCTACTACTCAAATACTCCGACTACTACAACCACTTGGTTGTAGTAGTCGTGGTGTGGTGGTAGTGGTGGTGGAGGGGAGAAATTTGGATACTGCAAAAAAAACTGTGAAATGTTTTTTCCCTTCTTTTCTCTGGGCAAAAGGTTTCCTCTCATTTTGGGATAATATGTGCTGCCAGCGGAATAGCGGAAAGCTTTCCTGTTTATCCCCACTTTTGCTACTTTCTCCACTATATATCTTATTTATCAACAAAAGTGACGACGAGGAGGATGAGAATGGAGGACGGAGGGAGGATGATGATGTTGTTTTGTTGGTTTGGTGGATTGGATTGGATTTGACTGAATTGGCTTGGCTATGACTATATTTGGTTGGATGAACCTATCTATAACCCTATTTATTTGTAAAGAGTGATCTGATCTAGAGAAGTAAAGAGAAAGTCCCCTTTTCCTCCTCCCTCTGAAAAAAAAGCAAACTGAAACCAAACCAAGCCAAGCCACAAAGGCAACTGCTAACGACTATAATATTATGTGAATTCAAAGCCAGGCCAGAGGAGAGTGGATCGGGATATCCAGATCCAGCTCATTCCATGTCGATTTATCCATGTGAACTATCCACTCTTTTATACATATGAGGAGGTGGATGAGGATAGGATGACGATCATGATCGCGATCCGATATTTGTATGGCATCTCCCCGAAAAACAAGAAGTCACAGTCACAAGGCCCCTCTCTTTCTTCTTCCGCCCAAGCCAATATACATATCAATTCAATATAAGCTTATTTATCCTTTTGTGCTTTTATTTCCATATATCCATCTGCTTTCTCTGCCCTTCTATATCCTAAAAATACCTCTACTCAAAGTACACATCACATCACAGTCCCTTTCCCCGCACATATATATTTAGGTATGCATATATGCATGCATGTGTCGCTTTTCATTCCTTTCTTGGGAATTGGGATATCTCTCAACAAAACTATGAGGACAAAAATGTTATTTACTGTGCTATATCCCTTTCTCCCATTACAATTTATGTTTGCATTTCCTCTCCCCCTCTCCCTGTACATATAAGTAGTCACTTAGTTATCGGGCTGCTCGGGCCTTGATGTATCACATTGACTTTGTCTGACTAGTTTGCACTTTGTCTGCTGAACTGACATGTCAGGATTGTTACTGGGTAAGCAAATAGATAGGCATATAGAAATAGATATACGTGCCTATATGTCTGTATAACTTTCTCTTATAATGCTGTAAGTACCTATTTCTATACCCATTCTAGATATTGATATTCGCATTTCAGTAAACAAACTAGGAAAAGCAATCCATATCGTTTCTTTTAAGGAGCACGTACATATGACAAGGACAACATTACATAACAATATCACTCATGTGATATGATATAAGTAGGGATACATCCATAACATAAATCCTTTCCAATTGTCTTTCTCCTTCCTCTCCAAATACTTATACTTTTACTCTGTTCATCATTTCATTTCACACAATGACAATATGTACTAACATTGACTATGGAGATTCCTTTGAATGGTGGATTGGATTGGATTCCATTTCATAATACATAATATTTGTATCATCCAGGTTAGCTGTGTCGGGTTCATCTCAATATCCCCTTTTCTCACACCAGCAGCAACAAAGGCATTAACTATCCCTTCCGCCTGTCTCTACATACATCAGTCAGCTTCCTCAACAAATTCCTCTCTCGTTCTCATGCTGTTCAATATGGGTAAAAGCTAAAACATAACAATAGTGTAATATTGGCATAGCCAGCGTCACCGTCAACTTCAACATAATAAGGAGCAAAACAAAACATAACACAATCCATTCACCATTCCATCCGCATATTTTACCATTTGAGTTCCTTATGGCCCATAACAGCCAACTAACCAGAGTCAGACCAGGACCAAGACCAATGCCAAGCCAGACCGCATACAAAGTTCCTCTCCTTACATCAGATATGACATGCTATAATATTTTCTATGATCAACGTAAATATGTACTTATGTTTGATGTAAGTGTAAGTTATTGGGCACATTGCATTGGATGTACTAGGAAGGATGAGGATCTTTTTGAAGTGATGTTCAGCATTTTTTCAACCTCCCTTTCCCTGCCTCCGTCTGGATTGGATATATATTTGACAGCTTTCTCCTCTCTCCCAAACTATTCCATTCTAGTTTGCATGATGATGCTGATGTTCATGATGTGATATGTGTGTACAGAAGTTCTTTGGGAGCTCTCCCACCACCACTATCACCATCATCAGCATCATATTTCCATACTTCCATATTACCATTCCATATTTCCTTCTCATCCGTACTTACATACGAGGAGAAAGCCATGTATGTAAGTATTAAGCTAACGTTTCCTCTTCCGCCCTCCCCCCTTTCTTCCTAAATGAAAGCGGAGAAAGCCAGAGAAAAATGAGAGGAGCCCCAATGTTCCGGTTTCACTTTTATTGTGAGTTTCCCACACACAAATAACCCATGTAATAATACTCATGACATGATGATGATGACTATGACTATGGCTAAATAATATTGATATTGTAGCTAGGTTTTAGGTAAATACCTACTTGGTACTAATACGTGGAGCATGAAGATGAATATGAAGCCAATAGGACTATTGGCTATTTATACTTAACCAAACCATGCAGCATTAGTATTATTACCTATACCCTTTCTTGCATACACATACATCACTTAAGACTTAAAGTGAGCTGCAATATCAATGATATGATAAGTATGATGGGATTGGGATTGGGATTGTGCTTACCGTTAGGCTGGCGAGGGTGTATATTTCTGCCATGCCATAACATAACATAACATGCCCAATATGCCTCCTCTTCTGACATCTTAAAGACACCAGGAAAGATATAACCACCTATAAAGGGAATGCAGCAGTAATAGTTAAACCATCTACTATATAAAGCTAACTGTGTATAGACATGGAATAAAGAGAAAGAAAAATAATAGGAAGAGAAAGGGATCGGAATTAGAGTGGTGGTGGCGGTGGTGGTGCTGGAATGTGGATCAAATAAATATATAAACATTTATAAAGAAACTCTACAGAGTAGACATAAGTCTAAATGGAAGGGTTAGATATATTCTCCTTTGCTTCATTGCTCCAACATCATCATCATGATCATCATCACAATCATATCCCTTTGACTCTCTGTTTTTTTCCTCCTTCCCATTCCTCCTTCCTCTCCCGTCTTTTCTTTCGTTTTCTCTCTCTCTCTCTCTCTCTCTCTGGAAGAAAGCAAAATAGTGAAAGTAAAGACGGGGGAAGAAAAAACGGGAATAGAGGGAAACGCGATAGATTTAGTGGAGTACCGTGCAATATTAATGCATTACCGTTTGTCTGTCTGTAATACGATGTTAAAGTAATGCTATAATCTGCAATTTCACTCTCTCTGTTATAGAGAGGGAGAAAGTAGATAGGTATTATCGGGTTTTGAGTTTTTTCTTCTTGGGGAGAAAGTATAAACGAAACGAAGTGCTCAAGAAAACGGTTCCATCAGCCAACTAAAGTTGTGGAAGAAATTTTTTTTCTTGGAAAGGGTACACGTTGCGTACCACACACACAGTCCACACATGATGCCATGCCATGGCATGGCATGGATGAAACACTGAGAAAAATCGGCATCACCGTCACCATCAATATAAAAAGGCAGAAGGGGAAGACCATAAGTATTAAAGGGAGTTCTGGAGTGTGGAGGGACGCCAAGAAAGAAACAAGAAACAGAGCAAAGAGCAATGTTTTTTGCATGGAATTTGGTTCCGTTCTATTCTATCCTCTCTACCGCCATGCCATAGCCATATCATCATCATAACCACGTACATTTGATGATATGCTGGTCCTGGTCCTGGTAAAAAATAGAATCAGATTTCTCTCTCCCAGTCCAGGACAGGATCAGGACCAGGAGGAAAGATTCTTCAAAGGAGATGGAAAGGAACAGAGAAACAGCAGCAGCGTGGAGGGAAAAAATAAAGAAAAACTTTAGAAAAATGACTAGAGACTCGCAAGGTATAATATAATATGCTGTTCGGATCGGATAGACAGGGAGAGAGAGAGAAAGCAAAAGAGAAAGTAAGAGGGAAAGGCAGACAGGACTTGTATTTTCCCTTGTACTTGCTCTCTCATTCTCTCTCTCTGACTAGGATGTAAGTAGGAATTGGAATACGCGAATACGAATGCAACATCAAGGGCTGAAAGTAAGAAAAAAGGACTGTGAAATGCTTATACTTATGACATGAGAAAGAGAGAAAGAAAAAAACTTGTGTGTTGTATGTTAAGAGAAAGTAGTAGTAGAAATTGCAGGAGAGTCACAGAAAGAGGAGGAAAAAAAGTAAAGAGAACAGAGAACAAGGAATAGACAGTTTGGATGGAGGGGGAAAGCTAAAAAAAGAAAGGCATAACTTCAACTAGTTCTCGTTCCCCCATATATATTGCTTTCTTCTAGTGGACCATTATCGTTCTTCCTCAACATCAGCATCAGCACCAGCACCAGCCTCAGTTATAACATAACAAGTGAAGGGACTGGAGAAGGAGAGAGAAAAAGAGAATTTTTTCTTTCCTTCTCTGTGCCTATATGTGCAGCCCAAGCACTTGTATAGAAAGCTGTGTGAGGACTTGAGGAGAGAAATGTGAACATCGCATCGCTTTGTAGTCTGATCGAATGGCAAAAAGCAGGGTGAAAGCAAACCAAGGGAAAAGGCTGGCTCGACTCGGTACATTGCATCAAGCATATTATATCATATCATCATATCATATATAAGTAGTATGGCTTAGTCTAGTATGGCATGGCATACTACTACGTGAGTGAGATGGAATGTGCCCAACTAATATGTAACTTTCTCCAGCAGAATCCCCCATTCCACCGCCATCCAAGAGAGACTGGTAAAATGTTAAGGGATAAATACATATAATATGCTTATACCCACTTATATGGATCCTTATCCCTTTTTACTAGAGACTAGAGACCCTTTTTCCCTCTCTCTTCCCCTCTCCCTTTCACTCTGTTTGTGTCTTGTAATAATAAACCTACTCAGCACATATCAGCATATCAGCATACGGATGGATACCTAAATTGGCAGTATGCTATATACAGAATAGGAAAAGAGAAAGAAATGCATCTGGGCTAAGGCTAAAGGATATAGGAAACGATATGCCATGGCATGCCATCCCATATCCCATCCCATGGCATGAGGCTTAATACAGGCTGATAGTTTGAAGTTTGAAGTAATACACTTTCTTCACATGGTTTTTTACCTCTTCACTTTCCCCCGTCTAATACAAAGTTTGGCTGTGTTTGGTTCTGTCTGTGTGTGAGGATGAGGATCCAACATCCAACCAAGGATCAAAGTGAAAGAGGCTATATGCAATGGGAAATGAGGAACCTGGAAGGGGTATAGAGAGCATCATAGAGCATAAAGATGAGAGATGAGGAGCACAGACCCAACAGACTCCACAAGCAGAAGAGTGAAAGCACGGAAGCAGTGAACAACATAGTCCTCTGACTCCCAAAAAACATACGTAGATACATACACACACAACTACCTTATACTCATTGTTGTTGTTCTTGTTTTTGTTACCTTTGACGAGAGGGGAAGGGAAAGAATTTGGGACAAGGATAAGTTGATGATAAAAATGTACGTATCGTATCCCATCATCATCAGCAGCATCACCCACAGACAAGGAAAGAGTTTAAGCCAAGGATAAGCCCAATAACAATATTGTTCCTCCTGGAAGATATTTTCCAACAAGAGTGAAAACACGTTGGTTTGGGTTTGGGCTAAGGTGGTGAAAGTTCACAAAGCAAGAAGAGGAGAAATATCTTTTAAACAGCCGTGTTTTTTTCTTCAGTGAAAGTATAAAAACATATCTTCCAAGAGTTTTGAGAAGCTGGCTCATTTTCCCCTCCATTATTCTCCCCGCCTATCTATCAGCTCAGTATCGGGGTTGGGAAAATGATGGCAATATAAATGATAGTTGGGCATAAGAGGAGGAACAACATTTTCACCTAATTCTCCCCAATGTATTTATAGTCTGTGAATTGAAAGGAGAAGGAGAGAGAAATACGTGAACGAGTGTGATTCATCTCTCTCTTATGTTGTTGGTGTAGTGGTGAAAGTTATGCTTTCTATAAAAATAAATTGAAAGTTGTAAAAATGTATTAGTTTTACACGCACTCAGCATCACATCACATAGCCAAGCTATTTATGATATACGCTGGCTTGGCTGCTTTCTCCGAAAAATTCCAGGGAAAGAATATCACGTAATATGCTTTCCCCGCAGTAATCCATCAAATATGAAAGTGGAACTAAATAGGTTTAAGTACAAATTGCAATTTGGATGGAAAGTAGTGGGATGCCATTAAAGATATCGTAATACCGGGGGAAAAGATCATTACATATTGTATTATGTATTGCTTGCGAGCTTTTTCATTCCAATGTAGAATGGGATAGAACTGAACCAAGGAGAGTGAAAGCCATGCCACGCCATACATAGCTTTAAAGTCTCCATCAGAAGTTGAATGAGAGAGGGAAAGAGTGAGAGAGAAAGACGAAAATAGTTTCACAGTGATAGTGAAAGTGACGTCCTCGGTCTGCCTTCACTTGGCTACGCTTTATTAATCCACTTTCCCTAAAATCTGTATATCCAGCGATAAGGACACGGATTGTGAGAGAGAGAGTGAGAGGGAGGGAGGGGAGTTGGGGGGAATAAAACCAAACCACACACGAGTCTGTTACATATTACTCAAAATTCAAATCTATTTTACTTTCACCCTCTTCCCTTTTCTGTTCCATTCAGGCCCCACCATCATCAATCATTATTTATTATTACTATTACACCAGAGAAAAGATATAAAAGGAGATACGGACGTATGTAGATGATCGCATAATATTTTATACAGATATTACATTACCCATTTTACTTTCTCTTATCCATGAACTTATTCACACACAAGCTTTCCCCCATTTATATACATGGGAAATGCAAAAGGATTTTTTTTTGAAGACGGAGGAGGAGCAGATAATAAAACGTATTAAATAGATAGACCCTTGAGATTCTTCTACTCTCCCAGTTTGGAAGCTGATGGCCCTGGATGATATGATAATATGCCTAGTTACTTTCTAGTTGGTGTTGGTGCTGGTGCTGGTGCTGGTTCGGTTCTGGTTTGGTTTCGGTGAAGACAAAGTGAAATGGTGATTGTACCTGTCAATATAGATGTGTATGAATGTGACTATCTTCTTTGGGGAAGGAACAAGAACAAATAAAGTTTTTAAAAAAGATTGGAACCCTGATCAAAAAATGTTTACATGAATAATATTAGGAGGGGAGTGTTGGAACATGAGAATTCGGATTTGACCTAACGCTTTGTGTTCCGGGAGAAAGTAAAGTCATAAGCGGTGTGGGTTGAGCAGCATCATCATCATCATGATCTAGAGCTTGGATTGGAGTGAATGAATGAATGGATGCTAAGCCGATATTCCAAGATTAAGATCTCAGGATCCGATCTATCTGAGATCCCGATCCGATCGGCATAGAATAGAGGAATTCAATCAATATAATACAGTAATAGAGTGGAGTGTGGCGGAGAATCATCCTCCTCCAAGCTTATATCTATTCTATTCATAGATAAAACCATAGCCTAGGCCAATTGAAGAAAAGGGATAAATGCTGGGGAAAAATTGTTTATGTGCAAAAATGAATGGGATCTCTCTCTCTGTTCAGGGTGAATATAACAATTTTTTATGATTCCATCCAAGCGATAACCACCAGGACCAGGATATGATATAAGAGTTGTGTCGTCTGGAACTTTTGTGCTCCTCCAAAATAATACAAAAAAATGCGCTAGGATATTGGCAAGTGAAAGCTGGATTCCTCCACACAAGCAGTTTTATACATGTACAAGCTCTTATATAATACTTCGCTTCCCCTTCTCATCGGAAGTCAAAATCGATTTGTATTTCTGACTGGATCCCAGTTCAAACGGAAGGACAGGCGGATCTGGCTGATTTTGAGTTTGTGAGCTGCTTTCTCCAGTCAGTCCGTTCTAAATAAGGGCATATGTGTGTCAGTTTCCGCAAAATATTGAATGTTTTCCAACCAAACCTGGATGGATGAAGCAGATGTTGGTGTACTAAATATTGATAAAAAAAATTTCACCGCGGTAGGGAGAGGACTATATAGTGTATAGCCATTCATTGTTCTGCATCAGCTCAGAATGACATCCGGGTTTCATCTGGGGACACATAAGCAGAATTGTTACTTTCACTTGCCAAAAGCCTCCGCCGACTTTCTCTGAGATATGTACTTTCACCTGTGACGACGGGAAGGTAAATGTGAATTGCGAGAGATGAGATGGGCCTAATATGTGGAGACGCTGCTTTATGAGATGGAGAACATGAGCAATCTATTCCAGTATAAAAGCCGAGCCTTCATGAATGGATGAGGATTTTATGGGAAATTATGCATGCAAATATTTACTTACTTCACCTGTGTGTACCCTACGTTTGGGCCACTTTGTTTCACCAACCAATTATGTAAAACCGTGCATCTTTTGGACTGTTGGCTGCTGTTGGGGGGAACCGTGAAAGACTGGATTGCCTTCCCCGTGTCGTTATATGCGGCGAGGCTTCATGAATATTGCAGGGGAACACGGGAGCTAGAGAGAGAAAGTGGAAACCCGGGTTCGGGCTGTGCAGAGGTATAAGGAGTGAGCATAGTCAATAGTGCGGTGTTTTTGTGACCAACAAGGCCAAGCCAGGACCAGGTATATATAGGGATGATGATGATGGTGGTGGATGGCTTCACGGGTGAAAATTAAATGAAAGTTATTTCTTCCTGGTCTGCTGTTGGTTTGGTGTATGTGTGGCCATAAAAAATATAGGACACAGAGCAGCAGGAAC